>BRDA01002608.1:63619-87528 GCA_036984385.1 Crenuchus spilurus | reverse complement strand
ATGTGTGTGAGTTGGTACTCTGTCCTGGGTGATCCCCCTAGTGCTCGATGCAGTCCTCCAGGTGGACGGTCGCTTCCGGTTGAGAGTATGCTGTGCGCGATTGGCTGCCGCTTCTCACCGGTGTTTGTGGTTGAGTGTGTGTAAATGGAGTGTGTTGATTGTAAAGCGTCCTTGGGTATCTAGAAAGGCGCTATATAAGTGTAACGTTCCTTCCTAATTTACTCAAACTTAAAATGATATATTTAAATCATTTGCGATACTGAATTTTTGATTTTCACAAGTGATAAATTTGATCCGCTGATAAATATTAAAATAAAACAAGACTTGAAATATGTAATGAATATAATATATGACCGCTTATCTTTTTGGGATAAATTCTGAACAAAAATGATATTCTAACTTTTTGATGTATGGCTGAATAGAAGTCTATGACACCATAAAGGTTTTGCATAAAAGACTTCCATTGTGTTTCACATTCAGCATCAGAATCAGGGTTTGGGCCACTGGGGCAGGATTGTAAGGTTAAGTTTAATATGGAAGGTGTTCCCCCTGCTGACACGGACTACGCACTGTGTGTGGGGCACCATTTGTAACGGGGGCACCACTTACATCTTCTTTGTGAAGGTAAGCGTTCTGAGGAAAAGGCTGCTGGAATATCTGTCTAATGGCTCTGTACATGGCTAATTCCAGCTGTCAATGGAAAGCATCATGAATCAAATTCAGAGCTGTAGTCCCCTGAGCCACTCAAATCCCGACATATAAGTGACATTTTTCAAGACTTTTTCGATTTACTGGCTTCTAGCTGATGAAAATCAAAAATCTAAATTTTTTGGAATATTTCACTTTGAGTAAATTACTATTCAAACAGTATCAACACTAAAACAAAAAAAAACTGGCAATATGTCACTTTACATGTAATTAATATAAAATATGACAGTTTACCTTTTTTTAACCCCCATTTTCTCCCAATGTGTTTTAGTAGCCAATCGACCCGCCCCTTTGTTGACTCTCCCTATCACTAGCAATGTCCCTGACTCTAGGCAGGGACAGACTAATACAGGCCTACTCTGATGCATGTGAAGTCAAGCTCCGCCTCTTTTTTTCTGAACTGATGAGAATACATTGCTTCCGGACAGCCAACATGCTCAGAGGAAAGCGTTGAGCCAGCCGACATTACTTAGCAAAGACTTAGTAAAGTGCCATCTTGCCTGCCCGGAGAGGGTATGGCCAGTTTTGCTCTCTCGTGTCCCGGCTGCTGATGGCAAGCAGCATGAACAGATTCGAACCCGCGATCCTCATATCATAGTGACAGCACCTTAGTCCACTGAGCCACTCAGGGCCCAGACAGTTTACCTTAATAATTAAACTCTGAACACAAATGAACTTTTCCACAGTGCAGGGTTTTTGGAGATGCACCCGTTGTACAGCAGCCTTGATTTAACACTTGATGTTCCACAGACTTGTTTCCTGGTGGAATCTTTGGCACGTACAGCTGGAAAAGGCGACACCAGCATCAATCAATACTCATTTTTTCTGTTTGTATCTGAGTGATTGCATGATGCACAAGGGAATAATAGAATTTTGAAAGAATGTTTCTTCCTTGTTTGCAGGGAAGGATGGTTTCAGTGTTGTCGCAGATTGAAATTCACATTTTCTCTCTAAAGAAAACTAAATGCCTGGTTGTCATAAGACCATGTGGGACAACACACACACTTGCACATCAAATCCCTTGTGTGGCTTGTCTGTAAGGCTGAGTAGAAGCAGAACTTATTCATCTTGTCCTCTGCTGTATAGAGGCTAAAGAGATAAGCTTTCTGTCTGGACAGGCATCTGCCGCAGCTTTAAAAGAAAAAAACATTGAACCACCAACTTTCCCTTTGTATAGGAACATACATCAACGTTTCCTCCAAAAGTGTCTTGTTGCCATCTGGTGGATGTTGTGTTAAACATGGCTCACTTATTTCCGGTATCACAGTCTGTGTTCACACATGTGCTGACTGAGAAATCTGACAGAGATTGGAGTAAAAGTATACATCATATAAGAAATCAGATTACTGAGCTAATATCCAGCTGTCATACATCAGATTTCTAGACCTTTCTCTATTGTATACATGATTACTTGAATAATCAGATAACTGCAGAAATCTGTGATTATAATCAGATCATTAAGTGCATGTAAACACTTTGTGCTGCATTTGAGACTGGCAAAAAAGCAAGGCTGCAAGTGTGTGTGTGTGTGAGTGTGTGTGTGTGTGTGTGTGTGTGTGTGTGAGAGAGAGAGAGAGAGAGTGTGAATGGGCTTGCTGCATTTGTGAAGGTGTTTGCTTTGGCTCTTATTCAGGGTTGAACATACATGGTTGGATACGGCCTCTGTGTTCTGTCATTTTCACGTGTGGTAAACTTTCATCTTAAACGCTGGTGTTGGCGGCTTATTTGCATAAAAGTGACAGAGCCCTTAAACGGCTCGTTCTGAAAGGAACTGACCCAGGCAATAATAAAGCTGGTGATATAAGTTTATTTTAAGTGATTTTGTAACTTTCTAACTTGTTTATAAAAGGAGTATAATACAGTATGTCCCCTTGAAAAGGTCACATTTTTATGGCCTCTAACTTTCGCTTTTAGAGTCACTGGGGCTTCGGGGTAAAGTTATGAGGAAGATTGAGCAGCTGAAGTCGGCAGTGACTGGCTCTGATGTCCCAGATGAGTTCCTGTGTCCAATCACCAGAGAGGTCATGAAGGATCCGGTCATGGCTGCAGGTTAGTTGATGAGGTATAGTGACTGGAATCAGAGGAGCTCAGAGACTTTGATATTTTTCCTCATACAGGGGACAATTTAAGTGAGTTCTTTGTAGTTACTCAATTGTGTCCATCTCACTGCTAATGTCAGCCAACTAATCAGTCAGTCAGTCAGTCAGTCAGTGATCAGTAGTGTCTATTCTTGAGGAAAACATTGATGGAAGCTTCAGATGCATGTATGCTGGAATAAAATATGACTAATCCAAAGAGTAAGTAAGCAAAGTACTTCTGTGTACTGATCTGAGGATTATTTTCCTAGAAACTAGATTTTCTATTTTTCTAATCATCTAGAAGTTTCTAGATTTTGGAGCATTGCTGTGAGGATCTGATTGCATTCATTAACAAGAGCGTTGGAGAGGTCTGGATGCTGGATGATCACCACCCCACCTCATCCCCAATTCATCCCAAAAGTATTGGATGGCACACCAATGTTCCAGAAAACACTTCTCCACAGCTCAGTAGTGGGGGGCTTTATATCCCTCTAGCCAGCGCATGACACTAGGCAAGGTGCCAATAGGTTCATGTTTATCTGCAGAATCTATTCTTTTTTTTATATAATTATTTTGTTTTACCAATTTTCTGCCTTCCTAATGTAGTAGTAGCCAATTAGCCCATCCCCTCCATTAGGACTCCATCACTTTTACAATGTCTGACTCTAGGAGGTTGAAGACATGCACACGCCTCCTCCATTGCGTGTGATGTGGCCACCACGTCTTTTCAAACTACCACTGATACACTGTCACTGGGGAGCCTAATGTGCTCAGAGGAAAGCGCAGGATTCCCAGCTCCAAATGGACCAATCAGTAGATGCCTGAGCCAGCGGACATTGCAATGTGAGAGTGATGGGGAGAGTGAGAGCGCCATCTAACTGTCCAGAGACAGCACTGCCAATTTTTGCCGAGATTTGAACTCATGATCCTCTGGTCATAGTGTCAGGCGTCTTAACCTTCTGAGCCACTCAGGACCTGCAGAGTCTATTTTATGGGCAATATTCTAGACGAGCTCTGTGTGCATTTGCATATCTGGCAAAGGGTGCAACTTCAAGTAGATGAATACATTTATTTGAAAGGGTGTCCACAAACATTTGGACATATATACAGATTTTCTCATTATAACATGTGAGCCACTACTGGAGACATAAATCCTTGGAATACTGTATACTGCACACAGTATGTGCCTTGAAATGAACAGCTGGTCCACTGCTCGTCAATGTAAACAAATGGTGGAGGATAGAAAGGCACCATATAAAGAAAATGATGTGAAATAGATGCAGGCTTTGGTGCATCAAGAGCATGGACAACATAAATAACACGTTATATGGCCACCATGAGTGAGCACTTGATCAGCAGCGGTGTCAAACTCCAGTACTGGAGGGTTGGTGTCCAGCACAGTTTAGTGATTTCTCTACTCTGACACTACGATTAAACCTGCTCATTACCTGCCAAGTTGAATCAGGTGATATTGATCAGGAAGATCACCAAACTGCAAGAATCCAGCCCTCCAGCACTGGAGTTTGACACCCCTGATATCCATATAGAAACTTGAAGCAAGAACATTATAGAGCACATCATATACTGGTGCATCTCCAAAAAGAATTTGACAAACAATAATGTGTTTATAATTTAATTCAAAATGTAGTTTTTGTTCAGAATTTAATTAAAAAGGTTAACCTGTCATATATTTTATATTCAGTACATGTAAATTGTCGTGTTCTGGTCTTGTTCTATGGCTGTGTTCCATTTTCTTCACTCTCATGCCATGTGCTTGTGTTTACCTTTCATCTCTGCCTGTGCCCTGCCTTCAGTCAAAGCCATGTGGGTGCAGCATAGGTCTCTCTCTAAACAGAGATACTGACAGTCATAATAATAAAATGGGTTATACTCTTCAGAGGCATCTGTTCTCTTACAATAGATAATTGCTGGCTCGGATGCATTCCATTCAGCCAAAATCACACAAACAGCATTTCGAGTGCTCATGTTGTTACTGTTCTTTAAACAGATGGCTACTCCTATGAGAGAGAGGCGATCGAGAGCTGGATCAGCACTGCGAATCACTCCAGTCCAATGACCAACTTACCCCTTCACAGCACCACCCTCACTCCCAACAGGACATTAAAAATGGCCATAGGACGCTGGAAAGCCACTCATCATCTGCAAATGCCTTAAGAAGACTTCAGTTTTAAGAACATGTTGACTGAACCGTCTTTAAAAATAAAAAAATCACTAAAAAATTCATCTGAGAAGAAAGGAAAAGTGAGCCCTTTGATTTTAGGCCCTTTGAGAAAGGAAAGGTAGGCCAATGATGACATAATGATGGGTGATTGATGATGATGAATGATAATGGATGATGTTTATTATTATTATTATGATAATCCATATAGTGTTTGTCTAGAATTGTCCTGTTTGTATCTTTAGGTTTCTTAAATTTTTGTTCATGATTCCTCTGATTGTCTGTTTCTCAGCACCCTCAAGCCACCCTCCATTTGTCTGTAGGCTAGAATTCCTTTTCAGTTCTTTTCTCTAGGCATGTACTGTCCACCTCAGCCTTACACTATTTGATTTGCTCAATGTGCCTGATGTGATCAAATTCAACAAATTCTCCCCTGGGCCACCTCAACCTCTCTACATCCATGTTACTAGAGAAGCTCCCATCATCTGGCACTTTCACGTTCATCAGGAAGCTTAGCAGTTAAGATCATTGTGGAACACAGCTAACATAACTAAGCATGCTCAGGTGATCTGAACTGCAGTCCTAGAGACCCATTGCCATGATAAAGACTTTCCCAGCCCTCTCAGTAGGGTTGCCAGGTGTCTGATTTAGACCTCTGTTCTCTGGTTGGTTCTTAGTTCTCAGGATGATGAATCACGTCTGGGTTTTTTTTCCTGGACTGAAGTCTGTCAACGTCAGTGATTACATCTGATCCAACTTCTAATGAGCTCAATAATAGGTTAGTTAGCTCAAGTCTATTGGAGCAAGGAATATTTAGTTCTGTGATAGAGCTGGTGCTGTTAACACACTAGCATTATAAGCATAGATGGCTAGAAAACCTTTGGTCAGTGATGTGGAAACAAAGAAATGATTGATTTCAATTAAAGAGGAATACTAATACATCTGCAAAAATTAGAATATCATGAAAATGTTCATTTACAGGCGGCAGAGTGGCAGAGTTTCCGTCTGGGTGGGGTTTCCATGTTCTGTCTGTGTCTGCATGGGTTTATTATAGTGTAGTATGGAATATTATTGTGTGGACCTGATGAGTTTTGTTCATCATCATCACTGTAGATTTTACCAGCACTAGTGCAACATGGAGTGTGTTTTGGCATCCAAACAAATCCTACCAAGACTGTTCTTAGGTCAGAAACTCACCATTTGATAGTTTCAGTGGCGGTCCTAGCCCGTTTGGCGCCCCTTGCCTTACTGAACAGCCCCCCAGTGTAAAACTGTACCTAAGAGGTGAGCAGTTTGAACAGGACAGCACCGTTGTTGGGTCCACTGTGTTCACTGAACATCAGAAAGTCAAATTAACCAAACAAACATAATTCATTTGTGATGTCCTGTGGATGTTTGATATGAGCAGAGCTTGTGAAGTGAGATTTTCAATTTAAATCCAAATCAGATCTCCACAGGGGAGGACAAGAGAGTCTGGGTTTCATTTGTATGAATGCTTTTACATTCACTTATTTAGGATTACTGTAACTTTACCACTGCATGTATGTGGTTACAGTGATGGACTGGCACCCTGTCCTGGCTTTGGCTAAAACAGTGTAATGTCCAGTGAAGGGGTAGGGGGACCACAGCCATGAGCTGGATTAAGTGATTAAGATGACGGATGGATGTGATTAGGCAGTACAAAAATATTCAGAAAACCTAGAAATGTAAATAAATAATCTGATTGCAACACCTTTCAAACAACAGTAAAAATATTTTAAATATATTTGAAGAAATGTATTTTGTATCAAACTGAAATTAGTTTTAGAGATTAGAATCTATTTTGTAATGTAATACAGTCTGCTGTGAAAAAAAAAATTATTTCAGAGGTTTGGGGGGGGTTGTTGGGTAGGGGGGATTGGGGGGATACAGGTTGCTTGAGTATGTGGGGAGTTGGCTTGAACATAATAAATAAGCTATTGTTTATTAATCATAAATATTAATAAATTGTTAATAAAAATCATTAATAATATTGTAATAATTATTAGATACTATTAATAATACACTAATAATAACTAGCTACAGGTAATGAGAGACAGATGGCATTGGAGAGAAGTGACTCATCTGTGCAGCCTACCATCACAAAATGATGACTGTGTGTGACATGACATGAATAATAACTTAATAGTATTAATAATATTAATAAAATGTATTTATTATTAAATATTAATAAATTATTACATTGAACATTTAATAAAGCTCTTTCAGTTCACTGTGTTTTCCAGTAGTTCATCTAGTTTTCTATTATTACTTTTCAGTTCACTGATCTCTTTGTGGTTTGACTGTTTGTAAAGCATGTAGCATAAAATTATCACCCAATTCTGTTTCACCTTGTTAGTCAACTTCACTCCAACTCATTACCACTAATTGTACACTTATTTTTGGAGTGTATGGTCAATAGACCTCATTTACATAAAACTATACCTCATTTTTGCGTAAAAATAAGCAGTTAACACCGGTCAATTTGACCCAAAGACCACAGTAGGGTTAACTACAATAACATTTCAACATAATCAACTCATCTACAGCTTCCAAACATACACACACATTCAAACACACAACATGTTAACAATGTACAGTGGGAGGCAAACACAGACTCCTGGCACACTAACTTGTAAAACACCTGCTTACAACCAGATGAAGTGACAGTGGGAACGGCCAATCACACATTTGCAAAAAATGGCAGAGCCAATCGATGAGCTTGTGGGTGGTCTAAAAGGAAACAGGCTTCAGCTTGAGTAGCCGTTTTCTGCTTGGTCCTAGTGCCTGACCTGTGTCCATTTAATATAGTGTGACATTGTTTTTGGACGGTAAAAACTGCAAAAGAGCAAAACTGCTTTTTGAAAAAGTGCAGGGGACATGTCCTACCTCTCTCTCCCCAAATTACGTCCATGCATTAAGGTAAAAAATGTCAGGTAAGCTCCTCTTAAAATACAGCATTCTCCTTGGGCATGTGATGCTCATTCTCACGAGATCCTTGCTTAAAATCCTAAACCTAAACAAATAAAATCACACTGATAAAAACAAACAAAAATAAACAGATCATGTGGCTCAGTGGTAGATACCATGTCTGTGTGGCCCGGAGATTATGAGGTCAAATACTCAATTGAATCTCCATGTCAAGGAAGGCCTGAGGGCAACATCCAAAACAAGAGGGAGTATTAACCTGTTTAATTGATGAAGCCTTGCCATCAGGTAGAAACAACAAGGCATACATACAAGCAGCCATTAGGCATTCCAGCTCACACTGCACTCTACAGGCACGCCTAACAAAAACATTTGGCAAAAGCTCATTTGTGTAGAACAGTGAATGTTTGTAATGATGTTAGTTTGCAAGCTAACAGTCCAGAACCTCACAGAAATGGTTAAATTCTGCATGCAGCTCGTCATTTGACTTCACTCACTCAATTTTCAGAGTGCGGGAAAGCCCTTTGTGCCAGGATCACCTGACCAAGAGCTACTGCGCTTTATGTTATTCCCCTTTTGACACTCATCCCAGCACTCCTGGACAGGGAGCAGTGGGTCGAAACCAAGTGGCCTTGGTGGAACCTACACTGACCAAACCAGCCATGGCTTCAGCTTCTGCTGACCTGTGATGCTCTGTGGGAGCTACAAACCCAGAATCTCAGAATGAGCAGATGTGGCATCATCAGTCAGAGAGGCTTCAATTATGGTTATAGCCCTTCTGCCTCCAACTGAGCTAGATTTGTGTTCGGCTGAGGTCCAGAGTCCCATCCACATGTTGCCTGGATGAAGAATTAAAAGAAAAAAAAAAGTACAAAGAAATAATTTAGTTTATAAACTAATCTGAGATTTACTCTTTGCCAGCCTTTGTGGACAAACTATTAAGAAAGGATTGCTTGAATGAACAAGAGCTTAATGTGAACTTGGAATGAGAAAATAATGAGAATATTCTGAAAACTGTTCTGTTTTATAATTCAAGGCAGAATAAAGGCAAATTCATTTTTTCTAGCATTTACCTTCCCATTCAACGTTATAATTACTTTCATTATAATAAACAAAAGAAATGTTTTCCTCATTCCCAAAGTGCAGCAGCTACAGGTCCCCCAATTCAGTTTAGAGCTGCATTAGAGGAGAACATGTATTACAAAATTTGGAAAAAACAAAAAAATTGTCATGTTTTTCAAACCTTTTGTGAACAATTTATCTAGCAGAGAAAGGCTGCTACTGTTAGGGATTACCGTTTCCATTAAGAGGTACACTTGGTCTGCAGCAATGCTTTGGTAGGTGGTAGTTCATGGCATTTATGTGCCAGGACACAAAACATCACACCGTCTCCACCAACCTTTCAGATTCAAGAACCGACTGTTCAGTTGCCTAATATGAGATCCTCAGACAAAACAATTAGCCATGCTGTGTTTAAGGTGGTAGTCATTTCAGGGTCGTGCAGATGGCGCTGCACAAGGATGATCAGGCTATAAATACCTGCAGGTTGTGATGGGATTCATAGATTGAGAAGAGCTGGTAAAGAGGAATGAATGTCTAGTTTGATGGGTGACAAATGGGTCACAAAGCAGATGTTAATGATTTGTAAAGGAGTGATTGTATTTGGGTGCAGAAGTCCAGAGTGTGAAGGAAGTAACTGAATTTGTCGATGTATGAAAGCGTACAGTCATACGGGTCTGCCAGCAGTGACAAAAAGCCCAGTCTACAGAAAATTCTCATCAGAACTGTGGCTGTCGGCACAAGGCTGAAGGCCTCATGTGTGCCACTCTGCTCTGTAGTATGCAGGTCCCTGTGGACTGTTCTTTCAGAAATTGGTTGTGAAAGACCTGCGTGGAAGTAAAGCAATTTTCATTCACAAGCCGTTAAATCTACAAGTAGAGCCCCTCACTTTCGTCTTTTGGCCACAATTCCAATTAGAATACCTGTAGACTGGGATTTTTGCCACTGCTGGTGAGTAATTATTTAATTTAATCTTTTGTTTGTTTGTTTTTTTAATTTTGACCCAATTTTCTCCACAATATGTTGGTAGCCAATAGTCCCGCCCATTTGTTGACTCCTTATCACTTGTAATGTCTCTGACTCTAGGAGGGTGCAGACTAACACAGGCCTCCTCTGATGCATGTGAGGTCAAGCTCCGCCTTTTTTCAAACTGCTGCCGATACATCGCCACCAAGCAGCCAACATGCTTGGAGGAAAGCGCAGGACTTTTGCTCGAGCCCCGGCTGCCGATGGCTAGAAGTATGACCTGAGATTTGAACTTGCGAGGTAACTAATTTTTTGTCTATGGAGCTTATAACAGCCTTTGACTTGTGCTGCTGTAATGAGATAATTAATGTTATTCACTTCACCTGTCGGTGATTTTACTGTTGTGGATGATGTGTAAATATGCTGAACCTTGCAGAGCTATTTAGTCATTGAAATTTGCCCTGTAAAAAGAGCTCATGTGGATGAAGTGAATGAAAATCAAATGGCGTGTTGCTTCCTTGTAGTGATGAGCTGAATAGAAAGGCAGGAGTGTTGGGTAGCTGTTTAACAGTGGGATTCTTTTATTTCCTGTTGATGAATAATGGCAGTTATACATCTTTACAGCATGTGAATAGAGAATACAGTTCACATTACTGAAACATGGCAACAATTGCAAATAACATACTTATTAAAATAGAACTGCTGGCCTGCAAGCCTGTTATCTCTCATAGTTTACCTGTATACTGTAACATACTGTATACTGCAACTTTATTAAAAACAGCAACTGTGGCATGCACTTCAACCCAGATGATCTCCATATTTATAGAGCTTCGTATTGAAATTGAAAAAATCTTTTTTTTCTTAATAGCTGTGCAAAAATAACTATATAAAATATATTGCTTTAACAATTACCAAGCCAAAGGCGCTGTAAATAAATTATCCTAGACAGCAAAACAACAAGCACATAGAAGAGAATTTGAGCTTTTAACATTATAGGGCAAATTTATATGTAATATACAAACATACAAACCATATGTATTTTAATAACCTCAACATGTCAACCAAAATGTGCATAAAATAAAACTCAAAAATACACAGAACATTTTTTTCCTCAACATGTCAAATGCACTGATGTTAGACATTCACTTAAACGAGTTGAAAAATACACATTGTATTACTATTTACAAGGCTAGAGCAAATTCTAAAATCCAGTCCAGGGGTACAGTTTAGTGCTTTGTATTGTAACATCCCAACTTCAGCTCATGAAGCTTGTTCATGTTCTGATCCGCTGAAAAAGGTCAGCTAGAGCACAGTGAATGTTAAACTGTGGTGGTTTAGGACAGGACTGAGATACATTGCACTAGTGGTTAAATATCCTACTCAGAACACAGGAATGTCTGTCATTACTGACCTCCTTTATTGTCCTTACACTGATTCCTATATTTCTATCTTTTGTCAGCACCAGTAATGTAATGTCCACAGCATAACGTCCCACCTGTTTGCATGTTAATGTGAGCACTTGACAGATTTGCAGTAACGGTGTGTAAAGTGCTGTGTTGGTATGTGTGTACACCCTGTTTTAGTGGTTTCTCTGCAGTGTGACTGAAGGATGGAAAGCAAGCAACACACTTTTGGCATTACTGCTCACATAACACAACGTCCTGATATTTAAACCTGGTTTACCTGTAAGGCCTAGAAGTAAGACAAATGAAAGTGTAAAGTGAAGAAAACATCCCTTAAAGCGGATATTCTGGGATAATAGAATATTTGTGTTGTGTGTGCATGAGTGTAGCCGTGTTTGCTTGTGGGAAAGACAGTGAGTGAAAGAGCAATGAGCTATGAATGGGTTCTACACGTTAGACTCAATAAAGGATCGCTTTGGTTTCATTGAAGCTACATGAATGGCAGGATTATCTCGGGCTAAGCTGGGGTGCTTGGGCTTACTGTCCATGAAGGAATGCGCCATGGCAACAGCTGGCTTGGACTCTTTGTAACAGGTGGTGGCCTGGCAGAACTTGTCGTTGAATTCTTTAGCATGCAGACTCCCGTTGTGCAGGCTCCCCAGAGCAGCTCCCTGAGAGGAGGCTTTAAGCTGCTCATGGTAAATGCTGGCTGGTTTGGGGTACGCTAACTCACAGTTCACTCCTGCTAGCCCTGCAGAGGACATGCTGTGGCTGTCTGAGGATAGACTCTGCCAGCCCCGGGACAGGTGGCACTGCTGCTGCTGCTGCTGCTGAAATCGTGCTGTTTTGTCCATAATACCCATGAACGGTCTGGGCTTGTATTCTACAGTGCCACCTTGGGCAGGCTTGCTTTTCTCTATGCTGGTTTTGGTGCGAACGTCTGGGCCTTGCAGTTTCCCGCTGTCTGACAGACTGCTGCTGGATGCCAAGCTGCTGGTGGAACTTGAGACCCTCATGCTGCCTGCCTGAGACCCAGACCCAGATCCTGCTCCCTGGACTAACTCTTTTCTCAACTCCTGCCCTTGCCCCGGAGCTCCAGGTGCTGTTGATAGAGCAAGGCATTCTAAAGAGCTCACAGAGTGGGCTGAGAGCCTTTCTGGGGCTCTGCAGGAGCTGGAGGAGGAATATGCCTGAGACAGGAGGACGTCATCACTTTCATGGTGGCTTATGGCAGTAGATGGGTGTCCTTTGTCTTCATTAGGAGCTGGTAGAGGGCTGATGTCAATACCTGGTCCTGCTTTCAGCATGTGGCGTCCAGGGAGAGGACTTGAAGGGCCGTGTGTTTGTGACTTGGCACCTGCCGGCTGTGTAGAACTTGTCTGCAGAGAGCTTAGGTGTTGGTTTGTTTTGACGATTTGTGCCTGCTTGGTTGGCTGTAGAACTAGACTCTTGTGGGCTACAGGCTCACGCTGATGCTGCCTCTGACTCTGTCTGTGAGGAGGAGAGCTGGGTCGACCCGCCTGCTGGCCATTACCCACAGGATCTGGCAGTGTCCGGTTAAAGGGATAGATATTCTGTGACCAGGGCTCGGCTCTGGCATCAAGAGGAGAGGAATCCTCCTCATCAAGGTCTCTCCCCAGACTGTTTTCCGTCAGGTCCTCTTCCTCCCCCTCTTCGTGTTCATGGTCAGAGTCATGGTCGGCAGCTGACTGACAGGATGCCCCCTGCAGTTTGTTCTGGGCACGCTGCATTTGCTTACATTCCTCCTCTACTCGGGACAAGAGACGGCGGATCTCACGATTGTTGGGACAGAGCTTGCTTGCCTCATGCAAGTCAGCTAATGCTGCAGTAAACTGCCTGCAAGCAAGAGCAACAAACAAAAGGCATTTAGAGAGATTACACTGACAAAAGAAAGGCAGTACAGAAAGTGGAAAGAAAGGAATAAAAGTCCAGAAGCAAAAGAATGGTGATCCTCTGGTTAATCGTGTTCCACCATATTACCACTACAACAGAGGACAGTAATTAAGCCCTTTACACAGCTGCAGCTTTGTACCTGCTGCTCCTCTTGGCTCGTGCCCGAGCATAGTATGCCTCATAAGACTTGGGCTTCAGCTCCAGTGCCTTTGTGGCAAATTCCTCAGCCATGCCAAAGTCCTGTGTGAAAAAGAAGAGCAGGGAATTCAGGCAGGGCATTTATTATTCCACAGCTAGCGTTCTTTTTCTAAAGGTGCTCACAGAATAGCAGTTTATATGATCAGGCACAACTAAGCCAGCTCTTCTGAGGCTTGGGCCAGCATCCATAAAGCCTCTATATGAAATAATGTTGACAGAATCTGGTTTCAGGACCAAAATCACCACACAATCAGAAGAAACAGACTTCATACACTGATGAGCCAAAACATTATGACCTACAACATAATGAATGACCTTTATTTGGTAGCAGAGCATATCTACGCAAAGCACTTTTGTATGTCACTCTGGACAAGAGCATCTGCCAAATGCCATAAATGTAAACGTAAATATCTAGGTGTGAGATATACTGGACAGAGGGAGTCCATGACGTTCCAGGTCAGAGGTGTTTTGGAGGCATGGGGAGGACCAACAGCATATTGGCCTTTAGGTCCTGTTCTGCTATTTGTGGATATTTCACACTCGCTCCATTAGATGGACGGCTGAATGGTTGTAATTTGGTCAGAATAATAGGTGCTATAATTAATGGACTCAATCTGTTCCTCAGAGCATTGTGCACTTTCACTGTTTCATCAATCAAACTCGTAGAATGGAAGTTGGCTATGGACTGTGTTATGGGCCATTTTAAAGTGAGCCTGATCATTGCTTCTATGGAAAAATCCATGCAAGTGCTTTATGTTGCGTCTCTCTCTCTCTCTCTCTTTCTGTTATGCATTGTAAATGGTGTGAATTACAGAAATAAAACAAAATGAGATAGGTGTGCACTAAATTAACAGTAGACAAATCAATTAGGTGATTAATGATAGAATAAATATGCAAAAATAACAAAAATAAACATAAATACATGTTTTCAATGCAAATCTTCTGTTGCAATAAAAAAATAAAAAGGTTGATAGATATTATACTTTGTATTCTATACATACAGTACACAAATGCACAAGTTTTTGGGTTAAAAATCTGCTGACCCAAATGATGCTACGATACTACAGGTAGGAGAGATGGAGAGATGCTCACGTTGGTTTTCCTGCGGCAGCGGGAGAGGTTGAGGTACAGAGAGACTCGTAGCTCCCTAAACGCCTTCAGTTCTTCACCAAAGCCTTCCCTGGGAAACTTCCTCAGAGCATACTGATACCTCTGAGCTGCCTCCTTCATCTTCCCTCTCTGAGAGAGACAGAGTGAGAGAGAATAAAGAAGAGTGACACAGAGAGAGTAGGGAACAGGTAAAGAAAGAGAAAGCAGAAAGAGAAAGTGGGAAGAATGAAAGAAAGAGTAATCAGATACTCAATCAGTCCTGGAGTGTCTCACACCCCGCCCCCCCACATCAATCACTCGTTCCAGCACAGAACACTCTCTCCCTGATACAAAACTCAATTTCTTAAATGTCACACATCAATCACAGACATACTCTTCATCATCTTTTCATTTTACTCCCCTCGTCGTCTGATAAGGATCGTTTAATAAAGCTGTTACTTTCCAACTCAATTTTTCATGGATTAGAGTGCAAAACTGATAAGTCAATTGGAGATAATAAACCTTCATTTAAATAAGAGCAGAGATAAGAGTGGGGTTGGTGATTTGTGGCTGAAACATCTTACAGCCTTCGGGTCAGCACATAAAAACTACTTTTAATTTGAGAGTTGATATGCTAACTTTTCTAAAGAGGATAGCAAAAACATGGGTTAATTAATTCACTGGGGAAAATGTTTAGCCCTTTTGGCAGAAGAAAAAAATTAACTTCTCATTAACCCTCTGAAGTTGGCACTTTGTCGGTGACATATTAACTAAATTCTGCAAGAACACTTAAGTAACTGTGAGATTTTATTGTATAAACAAAAGGAAACATACATTGGAAACCTTACAGGGTCTACTTTAAAAAAATACATAGCTTGAATTTAAATATATATTTAGTGATATATTTGTGAGAGGAGCTTAAATAAGCAGAGACATTTTTCTGAGCGAGTCAAACAGCTGCACATTTTTCTCACCAAATGATGCAATATGTCATTCATATGATAATGACATGGTAATTCTGGACATTCCATTGGTGGATTACCGGCCGTGGAATGTGAATCTGAACGAAAGAACTCTCACCTGAGTGTTCACACATATATCATAAATATTCAATCTAGGAACCACTGAGTGAGAGAAAACAGAGTGTCACCTCACATTAGTTAAGCTTTAGAAATAAAACCACATACAATGTCTAAAAACTGTAATGAGCTGTGTGTAGCCAACACCTCTGTTTATTCAGTTCTGAGCTCAAAAGTCTTGGCTAGAAATGTTTAGAGTGTTTTTTTCCACAATATATCAGCACATCTGAAAACAGGTTTTTGAAAGTCTAAGTTTAGATCAGATTTAATCAAAATATAGATTTATGACACTCTTACTGTTCTGACACTGTTGTTGATGAGTTTGTGCTGAACAAAAGCCTGTGTAACACTTTGGGGAAAAATATTTTAGATGGGTGTAATTTGTGAAAAAGTGAAGGCAGGTCAGACTACATCAGAGTGTCTGAAATACCCTCAGACTCCAGGGGGTTAAGTAACCATCTAAAGGATGCCCTGTTCATATTTCTAAATGAAAAGAAAATGAGCTAACAAAGCCAAAACAGTATTTTTATCCAAACCAAGCAAATTTACAGGAATACACACTACTGTGCACAAAGGCATCTGACAAAATTACATATAATGCTATGTACGTATCCCACACAATTTAAACCAGACTGATGCTAAACTAAACTAATCCTTTTAACTGGAAATTAAAACAATAAATGAGTTACTTTTTCTGTGTACTTGTTTATTTACACTGATCTGCCATCACATCACACTGGTCACTTCATAAAATCACTGCCTTGTACCTACACTCACTATCCTTTGTATCAGCTCCACTGAGCATACAGGTGCATTATTTAGTTCTACAGTTACAGACTGTAGTCCATTTGTTTCTTTGTATACTTTGTTATCCTCCTCTCACTCTGTTCTTCAATAATCAGGACCCCCACAGGACCATCACAGAGCAGATATTATTTAGGTAGTGGATTACTCTGAGCACTGCAGTGATGGAGAATGGACAAAAAACTCAAGCAGCTCTGCTATGTCTAATCACCTCATACCAGCACAACATAGACTAACACACTACCACCACCACATCAGTGTCACTGCAGTGTTGAGAATGATCCAACACACAAAGTATTCCTGCTCTGTGAGGGTTCTGATCATTGCAAAACGTTAAAAGGAGGCTAACAAAGTATACAGAGAAACAGATGGACTACAGTCTGTAATAGTAGAAATACACCTATATTGTCAGTGAAGCTGATAAAATTGACGATAAGTGTAGATACAAGGAGGGTAATGTTACAGTTGATCAATGCAAAAAACACATTTAATAATCTTGGTTGCCTAGACTTTTGCACTGAACTGTACTTCAGATCTCCGTCATTCAAACTAAATATTTCCTGCATCTATAATACGCTGTAGCTGATTTGAATTCTGACCTTAATTTAAGCTTGTTCTCCTTCAGGTAACAGAAAACCACAGATGCTGAGGAGGCATTGTGAACCTAATCCCTGCTTAATTTGAACACATTTGATGCATTCATTTAACCAATATAAGGCCAGTATTTACATCAAAAATGCCACCTTGTGTAGTTTACTAAGGTCAACACACTTTCTCTTACAGAGCAGACACTGGCATCTGTACCACTAGAGGGCCTGCTAAGTAAAGAATCCATATATTTACTGGAATTCTTATTCATATAACTAAGCTAGTCAGTCACATATGCCCTGTCTCCCTATGTGATGCTGAGTTTCACCTGTGTCTTGCATTTTGAGTTTACCCTTACCTTGTAGAGCAGATTGCCCTCCTCCATTAGCTTCTGTAATAGGATGATGAGGATGTCAGGCTTAGATGTGGCCATCGCCCAAGCCGCGTTACCTAGGTTATAGAGGGAGAGAGGTAAGGCAAGCTACCCAACCCTTCAAATACTTAACAAGATAAAATTGCACGTTAATGCTTGTAAAGTTACCTAAAGACTGTACCTGTTCGGTCATAAGGAGATGTTCTGTAGCCTTATGAGGGTTTTAATGAAAGCAGTTAAGAGAAGGAAAAGAGTGAAACAGAGTAGAAACGAAAGACATGCAAAGAGAAAAACAGTCCAAAAGATCTGAATTTAATATGAATCTGATGACACTTTACCCAAATCTATGGTTTCATAAATTTGAGGCTGTCTCAAATTTAGTCATAAATCTCAATGAGGTTTAGCTTAGACTCTTTAAAGAAACAAAGACAGACAACAGACTGATGTAAATAAATATGAGGGAAAACAGTGGAACAGGGGGAAACACTCCTATGTAAGCTGCCCCACTGTGTGGAGTTTATTTACAAATAATCCTGTTTATTGTCATTTAAAGATGGAGGTTTATGAGGGTGATGGGTCTGGACTTCTCTGGATGCAAATTCTTTAAATGCTCTCACTTTCAGTGTCATAATGGAGCATGTGCTGTTTAGCATAGTGGCCATAAGGCTCTTGTTAATGGTCACTGCTGCTGTTGTGGGCATGTGTTGGAGAGACTGCTATCCTCCTTATCTCATTAGCAGATGTCTGGAAACTCAATTATGTGCAAGTTTTCCTCAATGACGATACCACATGAGGCATTTGTCATGACAAGGACAGGCATTTTTTAAAAGAATTCTCTACTGCTTTTCAGTAAACACCTTATCACTTTTTTTATTTGATCTATTTCGCTTGCATCATGTACATCAATACATATAGGCACTTACTCTTCCACAGAGGAAAAACGAACTAAATTTTTGATAAGAAATCCAATAAAAATACCCAAAAAATTAAAATTCAATAAAAATGCCCACAACTGTTCCTGGCTTTAGTGCATTTTGTAAAATTACACTCACCTAATTTGGCCCCTTTCTTGAGTAAAGTGACCACCACTGAAGTGTTTCTGCAGCCTATAGCCCGATCCAGAGGCCTCATTCCACTGTAGTCTACATGCTCAATCACAGCTCCTCTCTCCACAAGATAATGCACCTAAACACACATTACATTAAATATGCTACAGGGGGAACAGCTTTGCCTAATTGTTAAATAATTCACAAAACTTGGAAAACAGAAATGACAGGAGGTTCATGTAAAATTTGCTAGATACTTGTCACAGCCCTAGCTCAGTCATTTTACATTGAATTTTTTTTAACATTTTACATATTAAAAACATCTATAATTTACATGCCAGTATTGCAAAACTAATCCTTTGTTATCCCTTCTTTGTCCCATTATTTACACAGATAAACTGCATGTCAGAGCTTAAAACAATGAAGTTTTTTTTTTTTTTAAATGTCCAGCAAGGCTATTGTTCATGTTCCACAGCAGGACTACATGCAGGCATTCTTCTTTTCTGATAACTCACAATCTCTGCGTCTCCATAAAAAGCAGCTAGGTCCAGAGGAGTTCGTCCGTTCTTGTCTGAGTGGTCTATAACTGCACCCTTCTCCACCAGGAACTGAACCACATTCTTATGTCCTTTCAAGCACGCCCAGCTCAGAGGCGTTAACCCTTCCTTATCCACCGACGTTAAAGAGGCACCTTGAAAACACATTATAATCACACTTACAGCAAAAACAGTATCAGCCATTGTTTCAACACTATGTCCCAACATTCAACACCACAAAGCACATAATCACACTGTATACATGTAAAAATTATATATGATGATTGAATAATAACAAAGCACTAATTTGTACATTTCACACCACAAACTGAACAGATCTGTGTTGAACAAACTGTTGAGATTCACTGAAAATTATCTAATTAGATGCATAAACATGAGATCTTTTAATGACGTTGATCTCTCACCTTTAGAAAGAAGGAATTCCACAGTGCTGAGATGACCCTCACATGCTGCTACCATCAACAACGTACGACCCTGTTTATCACTTCCATTCACATCTGCACCATGCTGTAACAACACGTCCGCTATCTGACACAGAGCAGGGAGAAGAAAGGGACCAATAAACTGTGTGTCTGCTGACTCACAGAGAAACTCAGATCATTCCAAAGGGTTAACGAAAGTTTCTCACTACTGTACATAGATGGATAAAGTAGATGAATAAAGCAGGAAGACAGCTAGAAAGACATGTACTGTATGTATGTGAAGGGAGGTGGATATACATCATGATGCTGACATACCATTATATTATTACATTAATAATTATAAAAAATATTCTGGAATACATAAAGTTTCCTGTAAATCTGTTTTCTGCCTGCTTAAAAATTCCAATATGTTCTCACTCATTTAGTAGAGAACCGGTACACAGGAAGCATAATGTCTTTATCTGTATGTCTGTCTGATGCTTTGATTAAATAGGATGTGGGTAGGATGCAAGTGTAAATATTGGGCATTGAGGTGTGTTAATGTACATGTGTATTTCTCACCTGCCAGTGTCCCTGTCTCACTGCACAAAAGAGTGCACACATTCCTCTTCTGTTCACCTGCTGTACCTGTGCCCCCTGCTCCAACAGGTAGCTACACACGTCCATCTTCCCTCGGCCTGCTGCTGCTGTTAGAGCTGCAAAACCAAGCACACACAAATATGCAACTTTTAAAATTAAATGAATGAAACAAATAATGAAACAAACGTTGGGAAGCCTTGGGATAGTGTAATGCCCTGTCCTGTGCCCAGTGAGGGGGCACGGGACTAACCGCAACCCTGATAAGGATTAAGTGGGTAAGATATTGGATGGATGGATGGATGGGAAACCTTGTGTCCCGGCATTTATGTCTATGTTACTTTGACAGATACCACCTACAGTACCTATCACTACCAGACCATGTTCACCCCTTCATTGCTAGGGTATTCCATAATGGCAATGGCCTCTTTCAGCAGGACAAATCTAAAAATTGTTCAGCAATAGTTTGAGGAATATGACACAGTGCATGGGGTTGAACTGACTTCAAATTCTCAAGCTCTTAATCTGGTTTAGCATCCGCAGGATGTGCTGGATGTAGAGGTCCATGGAGGACCCACCCCGAGTTTTATAAGACTTTAAAACATCTGCTGCTAACAGCTTGGTGCCAAATACCACAGGACACCTTCAGAGGTCTTTTCCAGAGGAGTCAGTAGGTCAGAGCTGTTTTGGCAGAATGAGTGGGACCTACACAATATTAGGCAGATGGCTTTAATGTTATGGCTGAGCAGTTTGGTTTACATACAAAGCCATGTTCACATGCACACCAATGTTTATTTTAGTCTAAGACAAGACCATAGAAAGAACACAGTGTGACTGGTATTATCTGGCTAATGTCAGTCAACCTAAGCTGAGACCATTTAAAACATACAGTACATGACAATACACAGTGAAGAAAATTAAGTTTTTTAAATTTAATTCAAAATGATCAACTGCAATTTTATATTAATTATACATAAAGTAACATTTCAAAAAAAATTTTGTTTTACTGTTGAAAATAAATCAAGAATCTCAAATTAGGCCAAGTAAAAAAAAAAGAATTGGTGATCATCCCCGCCCGACCCTCTAAAAAGCACCCGACCTTTTTTTTTTTTACACAAAAAAAAACGCGCCAAACACCCTAGTCTGGCCTAGAATCATTCAAATTTTGCATGCTTCCAAAGACGTGATCCCAAATCAATTCTGCACATGTGCAGTACACTTCCTAGTGGCTGTCGATACGAATGGCCGGTCGTTTTCGTGTCTGGTGAGATGTTCCGTACTTCAGTTGAATTTGTAAATCACTCAAGAAGAACATGATCTATGTTTAACATGGTTTATTTAAGTTTTCAACATCATTTTATTATTCGCTACATACTGTAGCGTTGGGGAAGAGAATAAAGAAAAAGATGAGACATTCACTTACTAAATGCTCTTTTACTGCTCTCTTAGTAAAAAGGAAAGTGCAATAGCAAACGCTCACTGCTTTACAACATGAAAGTACGACTAAGACACACATTAACGGTAACTTAACTAAAACACACTAAAAATAACTCATAGAGACTAGATTACAACTAACAATCATTACACATACAAAAATCTCCTCTTAAAGACCCCAAATCATTACAAAATAGACCCCATAAACACACAAGAGAACTTTATGCGAATACCGTACGACACACAGCCATCTGATTGGCCGACACCCCCAAGAGCCGCCACAATACTTTTCTACCATCAAAAAAAAAAAAAAAAAAAAAAAACACCTTCCCCCCAACCCAAAATTTTGGTGAAAAAGGATGATCACCAATTCTTTTTTTTACTTGGCCTTATTAGAATATTTTATTTAAAGTTTGAGTAAATTACAAACAATATCAACACTAAAAAAGGCTTGAAATAATTACATTTGTGTGTAATGAATATATGACCATTTTTAAAACATTCTAAATTAAATTGTTTTACTTAAAATGTTTGTATTAAATTAAGAACACAAATGAACAAATTAACAATCTCAGATATGCAGATGACATCGTCTTATTGGCCACAACAAAAGAACAACTAGAAGAGCTGGTGAGTCACACTGAGAAGGCTGCAAAAGAATATAACATGCAGATCAATGCAGCTAAAACAAACGTGATGACGAACACTGAAGATATACTGAAGATCACAGTCGAAGGAAGACTTCTGGAACAAGTAGACTCTTTCACGTATTTGGGATGCAGAGTAACAAAGGCTGCAGACTGTGCCAGTGAAGTGAAGACAAGAATGGCCATGGGCATGTTGGTGATGGTCAAATTGACAAAGATGTGGAAAAGCAAGTCAATGAGCACCAACAGCAAACTAAGACTGATGAAAGCCTTGGTCTGGCCAGTAGCTACATATGGATGTGAAGCCTGGACACTGAAGAAAGAGGAAGAAAGACGTATTCAGGCTTTTGAGAACAAGTGCATCAGGAAGTTGCTGAAGATCTCATGGATGAAGATGATGACCACTGAGCAAGTCTATGAGATGCTAGAACTCAAAAGGAGTTACTGATGCACGTTAAATCACACAAGTTACGTTACTTTGGTCATGTGATGAGACATGCACATGAGAGCATTGAAGGAAGTGTTATGACTGGACTTGTGGAGGGAGACCGAAGACGTGGAAGACCAAGAATAACCTGGATGGATAACATCAAGACGTGGACTGGATTATCAGGTGCCAGAGACAGATGGCATTGGAGAGAAGTGACTCGTCTGTGCAGCCTACCATCGCGAAGCCATGACGGCGTATGACATGACAAAAATTAATTTCATGATGTTCTAATTTTTCAGATGCACTAGTAAATACGGTCACTGATACTTTACTCATATAATTTAAGTTAACTTTTTTTCTAATGTTAAAATAACTACTCAACATGATGCAGTGTAATGTTGGTATATTTATACAAGTCAAAGCAACAAAGAAAAAAGCACATAGAGAGCTAAAATCAGAAAGAGACCAAAGCTTTAAATTGAGTATTGGCATGACTGCATTCATCTGGTTCAGAAATTCTAGACACACATTATTAAGCTATGACTGGCTAATGAGCTAATTACAGGCGAGTGTTTTCTCTCCATGTCTGAGAGCAGAGCTGCTTGGAACATTTGGGCCTGGCATGGAACTGACTGTGACTGCAACACAGAATGTTGGATGTAATCAGGTTGTCTAGGATACAGCCGTTAAGAAAAAAGGCAACAGATACAGTGGAGACCAGAAACCAAAACTGTGTTGTCTGGTATGATGGTGCTCCAGCCAGTACTTTAGGGATGAGTTGGGATGTAGTGGGGTTGTGATCATCCAACATTCTGACCTCACTAACAGTCTTGAATTCACTGAATGCAATCAAATCCTCACAGCAATGCTTGGAAATCTAGCGGAAAAGCTTCAGTGGATAGTAGAAACTTACCTTGATTTCAGGAGAAAGAATAAATGACAGGTGTCTTAATACTTTTGTTCATATAGTGCATCATGAAAGCATGTTCCTGCATGAAAGGACAGCAGATTTTACTCTGCAAATTTAAGTTGTCAAGACAGCAAGTGTTTTGTCATGCACAAAAACTGCTCTAAGGATAATTCATTAACATAATGTAGGGTAACTCATGGCTGATAGACAGCACTCAAAGCAGAAATGTTTGGCATAAAGCCACTGTCTTCTAAAGACACAGCAGCCATCTGTATTAGTGAAGACTTTTCCCTCTCTCTCTTTGCCTCTCTATGCATCTCTCAGTTTTCCTGTTTCTCTTGCACAGCATAATTGTCTTTAACCCTTCATGTAATCTGAACAACTGTCCATACCACTGTAAATGCTGTTAAAGGCTACAGGACACAAAGCCCAAAGATTACTGGCAAAAATATTCCAATACTGTGAAAAGTCTGAAGGTGGAAAAAGGCTTTATGGGCATATTT
>BRDA01002608.1:49910-63519 GCA_036984385.1 Crenuchus spilurus | reverse complement strand
AAAGGCTACAGGACACAAAGCCCAAAGATTACTGGCAAAAATATTCCAATACTGTGAAAAGTCTGAAGGTGGAAAAAGGCTTTATGGGCATATTTTATGTAAATAAAATACATATTTTATGTTATATTTTAATAAATGCAAAAATGATCAACATAAGTTAAAAATCAGTAAATATACACTACTGCTCAAAAGCTTGCAGCCACTCATTTTCCACAACAAAACTGCTTTTATTCATGAAGATTTAAGCTCAATTTTGGTGTCTCCCACAAGTTGTTTACAGCGAGCTTGTAAGTGTTAGGACAGCCGATTACTCTCCAGCAGAAGTTTAGCACACATTTTGCACAAGGCATCATGGGATGTAAGAATATGGTGTGCAGTAAAACCTCAGTTATTGTTAGCCCTCGTTATGGTACAATTCAGTTGTCATCAACTTTTTTGTGGAAATTTTGCCCCAGTTATTGTTCATTCGCCCGGTTTTCATCGACGTGCTCACGTGACTTGCCATTAATTTTGCTAAAACAAAGCATCCACCCACGCGTTTGTTGTTAATTTTGGCTTTGTTTCTCATTAATAACATTCAAAACAAACTAAAACATGTCACACTAAAGCAACACAGCACTACTGCCTGAAAACAAATATCAGCCAAGAACCCCGAGAACAGGTGCACAAAACACCAGCACGCTCTAAAACTGAGCGTAAACCCATAATGTGTGGAAATCCCAGCGTGATGTTAAATGTCCATTTATCAATTTCATTAGTCTTTTGTATGTATCATTGTGTTCTGTATGTAAAACTATACTTATTCTATCTAAAATGTTTTTTTTGTTTGTTAATATTTTGGAGTTTCAGGAACAGATTCATTGAATTTATATTATTTATGGGAAATATTGCTTCAATTATCATTCATTTTGGTTATCACCAGGCACTTTACTGTATATGTGCTTTGAGCTAGCAGTAGTGCTACAGCACTCAACCTTTTCCCTTTTGAAAGACATATTCTAGTTGGAAATGCTTACATGGATCTCCTATTCTAGTAATTAATAGTGTTTATTGAGGTTGTTATAAAATATCTTCTATTCTACTGTATTTACGATATTCCTGCATCCCATAATGTCTTGCCTGAAATACATGTTAAACATGTGCTGAGATTGAACATCTGTAATAGTCTATAAGATCAGTAAACAACTTGTGGGAGACACCAAAACTGATTTTATCATTGCCTCAAAACAGCAGCAGTATCATACATGTAAAATACTACCGGTCTGTAAAAGCAATATGAAAAAGGAAAAAGTTACGTTGTGACATTTTATGGTTTTGCAAAATATACTATGATATTTGGATTTAGATGGTAATTATTGTTTGATCATTTGAAGGCCTTAATTCATCAAACCACTGAAAGCAATATCAGTGACTGGTGAAAGTGTTCACAGCATTTACTGCCTGGCTCATCTTTGCACACTTTTTGCAATATCAGCACTGTGAAGGCTGATGTCATGACCATTAAAGAACAATTTAATTGTGTAATTGTAATAGAGCAGCTCAGATGCTGATTTTACACACCTAAATTTGAGAGGAGGGCCCAGCGAAGGACACAAGATGCAGTCAAAGCTGGAAAGGTTAAGAGCTGCTGAGCTGAAGATGGAAATCCATGTGTGGGCAAATGATAACAGATCTATCTGTCAGTGTGAGTCAGACTAGCAAATCCATCAAACACAGACACCCTTCAGAGATCTGGACAGAAGAGGACTGACAGCTTGTCATTTAGTCCCCTCTTTCCACCTTTTCCTCTGTACCCCCCTCTCAATATGTAGGTCTAGGTCATTTCTCTGCTCTGAAGTGCACCACTCAACCATAAGCCTCTGGTCACTGACCGCATCATTTCAGCATAGGGGGTCCCACCTGAGACTAACTTCTGACTCTTTCATGTTATGCCTGCAGTGTTTTTAGTATATACCTCCTCTATCTCTTTCCAACTTCAGCATGCACCCCACCATGCATGGTGAATGACTGGTGCTGGTAAACCCTACATGCTACAGAGCTGCAAATAATAACGAATCACAAAACAGCATTAAATGTGTCTCCTGAAGGGAAACTTTCACCACTTACAATAATCTTGGCTCTAATTACAGTAGACAAAAACAATACATAAGAGCCCCCCATGCTGCAGTAACATTAAAGTTCTGTTAATGTTTTTTTACACAAGTTAAAGCCAAAAGGCAAAGCTTACCATGAAAAGACAGTGAATTAACAGTAAATATACATAACTACTGCTTTACTGGCATTAAGGCATAACATACAGCCACATTTCTCAGTATACCGACATAGCAGAAACGGAAAAGAAGTGCAGACTCTTTCAACCCTCTACATGTCTTCATTCTAAAGCATTTCTGACATTCAAGTGGTGTTTCTATCACTGACATATACAGTGCACTGGGCAGCTCTCCAATGCTGCATTCACATCCTGTAAAAACCTGCTGTCAACAAAAGACAATAACATCACAAACAGAAATTGTTTTTGCTTTTACTGGGAGAATAAAGATGGATTTGTCCTCAGCAGTACCAGCACCAAATTGTAATCCAATCTCCCTGCTGCTGTACACTGCAGAAGACCCATCTGCATAAAGACATTACTCTCTTGTGGCTGGTGTGACATATGGAATAATATTTCTCAGCCAAGCTGTTATCATAGAGAATTACATCATGGGAAGCGGTAAGCGCAAGGTTATGGACAGAATTCTAATAGTGGACACTGGGCAGAATTTTATTTCATCTTTAATAATGAAGAATAGAAGTGTAACAATACATCATGACATAATATATCACAGTGCAACTGAAAGATGGGAACTGCATTGTTTAAACATTAATGGATGCAAAGAACATGTTCAATATGTATTATGTGCAACTAAACTCACACATTCAATGTCATATAGGGTGACATCATCAGCTCAAACCACATTATTATATTCAATCAGGTCTCCTGTCTCCCACGTTAAGCATTTAAGTAGGTTATAAAGCAATATGGATAGTTTGATAATTACATTTTGATAAAATATCTGATCATATCAATTAATCATATGGCAAGAACCTGGCGATACAATATTTATCATGATACAGCAATATTAATCCATATTATGCAATTTACTGTGATAGTGTAAGCAAAGTGATATACAGCAATTTTGTCTCATTTTAGGAAAACTGTCACTCTTAATGCTGCTTAATTTTGGGCCCTGAGTGGCTCAGTGGACTAAGGCGATCTATCAGAACTGAGCGATCCATCAGAACTGGGGTTATGCGCTTTCCTCCAAGCACGCTAGCTGCCTAGCGGCGATGTATCGCTAGCAATTCTGAAAAAAAGGGGCTTGACGTCACTGGTGTTGGAGGAGGCCTGTGCTTATCTGCCCCCTCCCAGGAGAGTCAGAGACATTGCAAGAGAGAATGATGGGGAAAGTTGATAAAAAGGGGCATGTTAATTTGGCACTAAATTACATTGAGGAGAAAATCAGGGGTAAAATAAATATAAATAAATAAATAAATAAATAAATTAAAAAAGCTAATGGCTGTGGATTATACCACTGTAATGTAGAGGTTAGGGGTTTAAACATGACAAAATTAACCACTGTCTGCCATCAATTTTTGCATGTAAACTAGTAATTAAAAATCAATCGTGTTTTTGAGCCTATTTTTGAGAAGTGAGTCTATTTTTTGTTTTGACTAAATTAACCTTTTGGACCCCATTGCATCTCATCACTAGAATAATTTCACCGAAATCACATATCTACTTTTGGTTACAGAGCTACTATGCTGAAGCAGCAAATACTGAAAAACTGAAAGACTGAAGTACTGAACAAACATCTCTATGCTCAAGCAGGCCAGCAATTAAGCTCCAGTCAGCATTAATTAGACGCAGTCCTGGGTGGCAGAACATCTCCTCAGGAATCGGGTCACTGCAGCCAGGATGGGTGGAATGAGGACACCCGCTAAAGTGTCCTGGAAGACTGGATGTGCACTGCATTAACGAGGCCCTGACTCATTCGTTTTGTAAAAAGAAACTTTAAGGCTAAGTGGTTATGGGAAGCAAGCAAGCATGACCATTATTATTCACAGTAATGTGCTTCTGTCTGGATTGTGACTCAGACAAAGCCTGGAATAAATGATGCGTTCTTAAAAGATTTATGTTTGCTTGCTTCTTTAAGAAGCCATAATGCAATGCATGTCGCACAAAAAGAAAAATAAAACGTTTTATTGGAATAAGATCAACAATATATCTCCATGTGCATGAATTAAATAAAGATCAATAACCGGACTCAGCAAATGTATTTCAGTAACTAGACTACACACTATTTCACAATCATCAGCCATTGTGCAGTTCAATAAAGTTTGTAGAGTAAACAATTTTTGTTAAGTCTAAATACCCTTCAGAGAATTACTAAAGTAAAAAGCATTTTCTCAGCAGCCATAGCAAGCATATCAGGAGTTGGGCTCATTGATATAGACTGACCTATATCCAAATGGCATTTGTTAGTAGGACAGTGTGTTGTAATTGATGGGTAGCCACAGAGAAGCTATTGTTTGTCCTCTTCTACTGCTGTCACACAGAGGGCTTACTCTCTGAAGCCCACAAATTACTTTCCAAAAGTCGGAGGAAGAAGCAGTGGCATCTGTGCATTAAGCTTATCCATGAGGTGACTGATTGAGAGAACGACAGCTGAAGGGCAAGGCAACTATTCACTGCCTTGTGTCTAAAAGCTCTGCAAAAAAGACAAAAATTCTCAAATGGGTCTCAGCTATGGAGGCTATTATAAATAAAGGAGCAGCATGGGAATTATAATTGTGTCAGTTAATGTTGGGCCGTACAGAAAAACAATATATAGACAGCGGTACCTTGAGATACGAGTTTAATTCGTTCTGTAACAAAGCTCGTAAGTCAGTCAACTCGTATATCAAACAAATTTCTCCCACTTAAAATAACTGAAATAGATTTAATCTGTTCCAGCCCTGTGAAACATCCCCAAACCATCCTAAATTATGAAAAAAGACATGTTTTGAATTAAGAAACACACATATATACACTTTACCAATGCATAACAAAATATTTCAATTTCAGATTTCAATAAATATTAACGTAAAATAATTTTTGGGGAATTCTCGCTCTAATATTTGAAATTTGCAGGGAATTCGATGCACGCGGTACTGTTTAAGGGTTTAAAACATTTTTACTATCGATTTTTTACAAAATTACTGTATGTATGTTATTCAAATTAAATAGGTTTAAGAGTTTAAAACTATCAAATTTTTCCAAAAAAGGATGCAAGAAGGAGTACAGGGCACAAGATTGGACTTGATTCTGCGGGTAACACGGGAGAAAGAATGAGATACAGGTGTTGTGCTGCCCATACTGGACCTTTGTGCCAACGTGCCAACTAGCAGTAGCCACTCATATCTTGAAATTTTGCTCAGATCTCAAACAAAAATACAGATGGAGTCACAGCTCGTATCTTTAAAAAAATTTGTATGTTGGTCTGCTTGTATCCCAAGGTACCACTGTACTGATATTTTCAAAATATATGATGGTATTTGACTGTAATTTGGTTTCTGGGTACTGAAAATCTACGCTGAAAGAATAAATTATGCTAGCTGAGAATAGAGAGTTTATAGCAAGCGTCTGTTTGTTTGTCAGGGGCTCTCAACCTTTTAACAGTATTCCAGCACATAAATTTTTTTTTCTGTGGATTTACAATGCAGCTATTTCTATTAAATTTTGACCAGACGCTGGTATTAACTCTAGAAATCCACACAAATAAAGAAATGAAAATATTACATTCTCTAAAATAAGTTAAGTGGAATAAAGTGGAATCAAAAAGTTCCTCCTTCAAATGTTCTATTAAGTAGAAGACTAGGCCATTCTAACAACACTATTTTCTTCCTCTGTAACAAATTGAGTAATTAAAAAACTGCTGTATGTTTTGGATCTGCGTTCTGCTGGAAGGTTCACCCACATCTCACCATCATTATTCTGGTGGATGGAAACAAACCAATCTCACAAATGTTTGAGTACATGGTTACATTGAGTACTGAGTTAATACCTTTTGAAACTAAAGTTGGGCACACCCATCTGAGCTGTGGGGGGCACCCAATGCGTTACATTCTTGCTGGCTGGGATCAAGTTATCCACAGCCTGGTACAGTCCACGGCCACATCGTTGGGAACCTCTGGGATAGACAATATATTGTTTGCCATGAGTGTCCTTGTCCAAATTGCTCAGCTTCCACTAAATATCCAAAAACTCCGTTCTGCTGCTTATGCTGATTCACTCTATATATGCTATACACACCACTGCTCTACAGTACACAACGCTTGAGGAGTTATAATCACCCTGCAATGTCTGCATCTCTCTCTCTCTCTCTCTGTGTGTGTGTGTGTGTGTGTGTGTGTGTGTGTGTGTGTGTGTGTGTGGGCGAAATAAATCTTCAGAACATACCAAACATTTCAATTTATGCTCTTTATGCCTGAAGGCCTTGGTCTTTATTGTATCTAGCACACATCTATGTGGCTGCAGGCAAAATAGCACAGAGCTGACAATCTTGTAAGCTGCTATGAGTCACACAGAAACAACAGGAAAGCTTTTATGTGCTCTCCACCATTCAGGCTCATTTCTGAGCCCATCTTCAGCTTTCTCCAGCCAGCCGCAGGGGCATGAGTCTCCTGTGGTTACCTCCAGCCAGCCATCTTTCTCCATCTGAATGGCTTTCTGTCACTGTTCTACGCATTCTGCCACTGCCTCAAACACACCCCAACTACTCGCACACAACCTGGATGAACAGTTCACCAGGGCTTACATCTACATTTTAATGCTCTTGCTGTGCCCTGAATCCTGAGCTTTTAGATCTGGGCGTCTTTTCTCTAAAAGCTATCAAAGGTCTGCCTGCACTCATGCTGATCAGGATGTGTGATCAAAGGCCTCATATCCGCAATCCAGCAAGAAAAAAACTGGAGAAGAAACTTCGAAAACATGTCTTAAAAGAACCTAAACCTCAGTTGGCCTACAGCTTTGTTTTGGTGTTGCTAGCTTGGAAGAAAACAACAGCAAATCAAATCTGTGAATAGGACTGTAATGAATGGAGGCCTGGGGAAATAGGAGATCAAAAACAAAGCATAGTTGAGTTACATATACAAAAAAATCCTCACCAAGTTGACCAAGTTTCCTCTTTAAAACTTTTTGACATTTTTGCCTGAAAGCTGGATTGATATGGTCTGTTACCTTTACTGCAGAATACAGAATAAACCAACAATAAGGAGGACAAGTTATAAGAATGATGCCTTTGTTAAGACTATATAATGGCAGTGTCTACTTTAATGGACTCCTTTAAATCAGCATCTGAAAGCTCAGTCTGGCCAAAACCACTCAGCTAACCATCAGGGCATGCTGGAGATGCTGCGTGAAGATAAAAGCAAACATGAACCCAGAGACATCCATTTCCAAGGAAACAGAGCAAAATAAAACAGTTAGTACCAAATCATCAAATGTGTGGAACATTGATGGAGTATCTACACAGCTTTAGTGATGGTAAGAGTGATTTGAAGTGCCTGTGAAAAGAGAAAAATGAGGGCACAAGGAAAGTGCTTTTCACCTAGGTGCCACCAAATATAAGCATAGGTGAGGGGAGGTCATCAAAGAAGGAGTGAGAGACAAAAAAAGGGGGTTGTAGAGACATACAGATTAAAGGGCAACACACCTGTTTCTCCCCACAGTGTGTCATGAGCATCAATCTGCACAGTCAGCTCATTTTTGAGGGTCAGTAAGCTTTTCACCACCTGCCAAACAACAGAAATGGATAAATACAACACAGTCTCAGCATTAATTATGTAAATAAACAAAAATAAACAGACACAGTACTGCAAAAGAACATCTGAGAAAATATGTAATTTTCCAAAGATATAAGCATTTAAATAAAATAAAATTTAAAAATGTACAAATTTACAGCAGTGTGATTGTCCTGTGCATCCAATAACTGCTTCAGGTAATTAATACTTCATTAAATTAAATCAGCTAAGCTGAGTTTCCTAAGCCTATATGCTCTTGTGGAAAAACAAATTACTTAACTAGAACATAAAATTTTAAAATCAATGTATATAGGCAGTGAGTGTTTATAATATCAAAAGAAACACTAAGAGATATTATAATAAATACAAATAATGATAAAATAAATGGCAGCTTTATGGATGTTAATGTATTGGTTTAAGCCTTTACAAACCTCTCTTTATGACAGTTCAGTATTATTTGTAGTTCATCCAAAACTTGCCTTGATTAATTGATGCTTCATTTTAAGTAGTCTACTGATGAATCATCTACTTTTCAAAAACAAGACATTTCTGTAACTTTTTACGGCATTGATGTTTATTTAAATTTATTTGATCTATATTTAAAATATATATGTTACACATATGAGCTTTAAACATATGATGTTTTTACAAAATACTTTACAGAAAGTTTTTTACACTTATTGCCAAGATAAATGGTTTAAATTAAATTTACATGTTTAGATGCTTAAGACTTGTACACATTAACAAAAACATTAAATTATTATTATACATTTTTTATTTTTACTTGTATTTTTTTCAAATGTATAACTCAATACTGCACATTTGTTTTTGCCACACACATGCTTTCTGCTAATAAAAATTGTTTTAAATTATTTCACATAAATCCTCCCACAGTCCAAAAACACTGAGGTCAGTTGAATTGGGTACTCTGCATTGTTTGTATGTGTGGCGGGTGCGGCGATGGATTGGTGCCCCTGACCTGGGCTTAGTTAAGATACTGTAATGTCCTGCCCTGCACCCAGTGAGTAGGTGACTAACCTACCCTGATCAGGACTCAGCAGATAGGGTAATGGGTGGATGGATATTTAACATAAATAGCTTTGTGTACCTAAGACTTTTGAACTTTAAATTGAATTAGCCAAGTGCTTGTTTGGTGCAACAGGTGCATGTATAAATTGAGTCAGTATGCACAATATGCAAACTGAGTTAACAAGAATATGCTGTAAGATCAGGTGGACTATGTCAATAAACTGGTATATGAACTAAATGGTTTATATTAATTACATGGTTTGGTATAGGAACTAAACAATGTATTTTCAGTGTTTGAAGAAAGCAGGATGAGGCTGGCGAGAGGGCTGTGTGGGTGATGAAAGAGCACAGCTGATCGATAGAGAGCTGCCACGTGGAGTTATATTCTCTCTGAACTGATCCATTAATAAGGCTGAAGTGCTGATGGCAGAAGAAAAGCGAGTGAAGTACTTCACAGAGGTACTTGTTCGACCTTATTAATATCCAAGTGCTTCACCAAAGCATTCACCTTTGCCTGTCTGTGATCTGCTCCCTCAAACAATTTACCAGATCTCTTTCACTAAATCTACAACACTGCACAGGAGGTCTACATCACTGATTGTGATTTTTAATGGCTCGTTTACAACTAAATTAGCCAATGGTCCTTGTCATACACTGTCTCTGTCCTGCACTCTGATTAAGAATTTTAAATGATTTCTGGCCAAAAATAAACTTCATATGAATACTTTCAGCCAAAATTGCAACACAAACAGCAACATTTATGATTTCATGAGCAACGCTGCTACTTTAAATACTAATATAATAAAACAAGTTCAAGGAATCAAATAAAGAGCTACAGTCAAAGCAAAGGATAAGTCATGTGTAATCATACAGTACAAGTGTGCTTACATTGCTCACAATCATAAAATTGCAAAGCAGACAAACAATGAACTGACTGAATGTCAAATGCTATGCAGGGTTATGACAAGGTGAGGTGGGCACTCAGTACGGTGTGAAAAAGTCAGTAAATGAATGGAGATGTATACCTTCCTTTCAAACAGTCTATCAGAAGATCAAACAATGATGGAATGTTAACTAAAGTCATCTATTCCAGGCTTTTTATTCTCCTCTAATGGGTGAGAATATACACTCTATAGCCATACCATATCAAGGGTTCAACAATCTACAGGTGTGGACAAATCTGAACATGATTAAAAGCAAATTAAATAAATGATGAGCAATTGTCTCATATATACCAGTGTGAAGTGTGAAAACAGATTAATTATTGCTATTCTACAAAGATATTCGAAAATGGTCTGGACGTATTTGTGGTACGCCTAGACAACGTTATAAAGAATTGGATTATAGTGATATTTCATTAGTTGATATCACACATCTTTAGTTTTATAATCAGTCCTTCAACCTGCGAACCACATCATGTGAACCACACTGAACATTGACCAGAGATTTGTAGATCAGAAAGCAATGACAGACATGTTCAAGGTAAATTATATAAGATGATCTCCAGCATATGACTATAGTTCCAAATATTAAGATGTCTGAAGTCTAGGACTGTTGCTAACTTCCTTAGAAGATATGAGAATGGTAGACAACAGCCCAATTCAAACTGGACAAAATTTTATGTGGGGTTCTGGGGTAATTTCTTCTTTCACAGAAGCTGGTCTGTTATTTTATTTACGTACAGATCCACCATGTCTATGTTTTCCTCCCTTGTCCTCATAGAAAAACAGGCTGCATTACCTACTGTTTTTCAGTTAAATCAGAGCTCGTCTCATAATATAGTCATGCCTGGATGCAAATCTCCATGATTTTCCAGGAAGATGTTGTCTTGCAATGGAAATAAAGATTTTTGGCTGCTGCTCTTTTAATGCATGGAACCACCAAAAAGCTTCACAAATCACAAACCAAAAGTATTCATGCCACTTAATCTACTTGGTCTGTATAGAAAGTAGTCCACTCAAGATGTTACACTGTGAGCATTACGTGGAGGAAACAAAAACTAAAATTCATAAGAAAGGTGAGATACTGGCTTATATAGGTTTACAGTACAGGCTTATTAAAGGAGTGGTTACTTCTGTTATTTTACTTCTGTCCAGATGTAGTAGTTTAAACACTGAGGTGACATGTAAAATGTTAATAAACAAACCAGAAGTTTCCCCTGATAAACTATCCCAATTCAAATAGGGCAAATGAAACAAGGAAAACTTCCAAAAATAAAACTCCAAGGTCAAGGTACATCAGTGTCTGAGTGCACCATCCATCTTTTTGATTGACAGTCGGATCCATGAAACAAAACCCAGAAGGACTCCACTGTTGAAAGAAAAAGTTTAAAAAGACTGGAATTTGCTAAAATGCATATTGACGAGCCAAAGGCTTCTGGGAGAATGTCGTCTGGACAGATGAGATAAAACTGGAGCTTTTTGGCAAGACATCAGTTTTATGTTCACAGATGAAAACATGAATGGAACACTACACCTGCTGTGAAACATGGAGGTGGCATGGTTGTTGTTTTCTGTCTCGGTTATGCTGCATCTGGCACGGGGGGCTTTGAATCTCTGCAGGGCACGACGAAATGACTTTTAAAGCATTATGGAATAAAATGTTTCTGCCCAGTGTCAGAAAGCTCGGTCTTAATGTCCCTAAACACAGCTAAAAGCATCTAAAAATAGCTAGATACCGAACAGTCAACCATTCTAAAGTCTTGATCTCAATCCTGCCAAATATCTATGAAAAAAAGCTAAAACAGAGAAAGCACCCTTCAAATCAGACAGTTGGAGCAGTTTGCTCAGGAAGAGTGGGCCAAACCACCTGGTGACATGTGCAGAAATCTCATTGGCAGAAAATGCTATAATATGCTATTATCACCTCGAAATGTTATGCAACAGAGTATTAGATTATGGGTCCCATATTATCCAATACAATAAAAATTCTCTTTCAAAATTTTTCAAAGACAATTGTGGGTTCTTCTTTTTTTCATGGAAGGGTTCCAACAAACTTGTCCACATCAGTATATGCAATAATCACAAGGTCTAAACAGGTAGTAACATAACTGCAGAATGTTATTTCATCCATCTGTACATGCAGCATTATTACAAATACTCTTTCATACATACACACATACACACACTGGCTCTTGTAAATGTGCACACACACTATCCACATCAATTCATTTCCACTACATACTCTTTTCATTCCCACATCGAAAACCTTCACAGTCCTCTTTTCCATCTCTCTCTCACCTCCTTCTGCACTCAGCTGTACCTTTTTCACAAGGAGGCTGAAATGTAAAGCATGGCTTTACAGCTCTCAGACTGCAGTCTCACTAGCTTGTTGCCATGGCTAATCTCCCGTGGCAACCGTATCCTTAAAGCACCTATCAGTGTGGGCTCAGCAGTGGAGGGGTAAATGCTCACTACTGAGACACTTTGGGCACACTGCTCTGGCTTTATAGGCTCCACATTGTGCACATGTATCTGAATAGGTCAGAATTATACATTATACAATACTTTTATTCAACCTGTTTGAATGGTCATCATGACTGATGCTACCACAGTGACCTGAATGTTTGAATATATTCACTTTTATTTAATCTACTGTAAGTAGGTCTCATTAAACAGTTGACAAATACTGTATATACAGTGCCATGTCAACAAATTAGAGCATTGTGAAAAAGACCATTGTTGTTCATCCTTTCATTCAAAAAGGTAAAAGTCAAATTTTGTATTCAATACACGTAAAGTGACATTTCAAGCCTTTTTTTGTTTTACTGTTGATCAGAAATGCAGAATCTCAAATTATTAGAAAGGTATCATTAAAATTATAAACAACAACAACAACAAAACAATCACTGAAATATGTCACAGTATAATACATGACAGTTTACCTTTTTGAATTAAATTATGAACACAAATTAACTTTTTGGAGATGCACTAGTATGCCTTGTATGTATGGTCCTACTCATCAAGTTCTACAGTCATGGCCGAAAGTGTTGGCACCCCTGAATTTTTTCCAGAAAATGAAGCATTTCTCTGAGAAAATTATTGCAATTACACATGTTTTGTTATACACATGTTTATTTCCTTTGTGTGTATTGGAACAACACAAAAACAGAGGAAGAAAAAGGCAAATTTGACAATTTCACACAAAACTCCAAAAATGGGCCGGACAAAATTATTGGTACCTTTTCAAAATTGAGGACACATAACTTTGTTTCAAGCATGTGATGCTCATTCAAACTCACCTGTAACAGGTGTAACAGGTGTGGGCAATTTAAAAATCACACCTGAAACCAGACAAAAAGAAGAGAAATTGACTCAATCTTTGCATTGTGTGTCTGTGTGTGCCACACTAAGCATGGAGAACAGAAAGAGGAGAAGAGAACTGTCTGAGGACTTTAAAAATATCAACAATCTCAAGTTTACAAGTCCATCTCCAGAGATCTTGATGTTCCTTTGTCCACGGTGCGCAACATAATAAAGAAGTTTACAACCCATGGCACTGTAGCTAATTGCCCTGGACGTGGACGGAGGAGAAAAATTGATAAAAGGTTCCAACGCAGGATAGTCCGGATGGTGGATAAGCAGCCCCAATCAAGTTCCAAAGAAATTCAATCTGTCCTGCAGGCACAGGGTGCATCAGTGTCAGCTCAAACTATCCGTCAACATTTGAATGAAATGAAATGCTATGGCAGGAGACCCAGGAGGACCCCACTGCTGACACAGAGACATAAAAAAGCTAGACTGCAGTTTGCCAAAATGTA
>BRDA01002608.1:35449-49343 GCA_036984385.1 Crenuchus spilurus | reverse complement strand
AGACTTCGGTCCGGAAAATCGGTGTGGGGGGTACATCTGTGTGGGTCCTGTCGACCGTATGTGTGTGTACGTGTTGATGTCAGTGCCGGCTTTCACAACCGTGGGGACTTAAAGAGGGTCTTTTAATAACGTTAATGTGTACAAAACAATATGTGTACAACTAAAGGAAACACACATAACCTTGTTGTGTTTTTTTCCGTTTAAACTATATTAAAGTGTGTTTTGAGGTTTTTACCCGGCTTGTTTTAATAAACGTGGAAGTCGAATTATAAACCAACGTGTTGGAAACCGAAGGATATTGGTAGTTGTTCGAAGAATGTGGAGAGTTGACTAAAGTGGCCAGCAATGAGTCTGGATCTAAATCCCATTGAACACCTGTGGAGAGATCTTAAAATTGCTGTTGGGAGAAGGCACCCTTCAAATATGTGAGACTTGATACAAAATTCCAGTTGAGAGGTGTAAGAAGCTTGTTGATGGTTATAGGAAGCCAAAGGTTGTGCAACCAAATATTAAGCTGAAGGTGCAAATAATTTTGTTCGGCCCATTTTTGGAGTTTTGTGTGAAATTATATCAAATTTGCCTTTTTTTGTGTTGTTCCAATACACACAAAGGAAATCAACATGTGTATAACAAAACATGTGTAATTGCAATAATTTTCTGGGAGAAATTCAGGGGTGCCAACACTTTCGGCCGTGACTGTAGTTGTGCATGTGTGTGTATGCCAGCTGTCCTGGGTGTGTCTACATGGGGGGTGTGGCTAAAAGGCCTGGCTTCAGAGTTGTACTTTACAGTGAGTGAGTGTGTATGTATGTGTGTGTGTGTGTGTTAGATGACCTTTGAACGCTTCTTTGTGGATGTGCTGCATGGCTTGGCTTTAAGGTTCTTGGTGAAAAAATGTGTGTGTGTGTGTACTGACCTCAGTGTGTCCCATACTAGAGGCTGCTATAAGGGCTTGCTGCAGGGCTTTGCTCTTCAGACTGAGCTCATGCTGCTGATCCTCTCTGCTCCACTGCTGCTCCAGCAGGTACTGGATAATGTCAGGATGGCCCCTCAGAGCCGCATGCACCAGAGCACTCTGTCCACTCTTATCCACATGATCCACCTGGGACAACATGAGGCACACCAGTCAACAACATTGTTCATTAGATTCACAACAGTTACTCTGACAAGCTGACAAAATTCAATCAATGATAATTCACTTCATAAAATCCTAAATTAAGCACATTTTCAACACTGTATATGTACAGTGTGAGATCTGTGTGAGACATATTATTCAGTCCATGTGCTGTTTTATTAAAAGTAAACAATTAATGGCCCCACATGCATGGATCTATGTATCTATTTTTTAAATAATGATTACCTTCTCAAGCTTTCCTATGTAACATTACAAACACTGTAAAAGTGCTACAATATATTTTAGTAACAAACTGGTACATTACAGAGTTTAGAAATCACAAGCTAGCATCTGTGCTTTAACTTGCCTTGGCTCCTCTTTTGCAAAGCAGGTTCACAAGGCTGAGATGTCCAGCTGCAGCAGCATAGCTGAGTGGACTCATGGCATTTTCAGATGTCACCTCGACACTGGCTCCAAACTCTAGCAGCAGAGCCACCATCTCATGATGGCCGAGATGTGACTGCACACACAGCACTGGTGCATTGTTTAGCACTTCTGTACGGTAGTTCACATTTGCACCACCCAACATCAGCAAGCGGCTCACCTGCACACACAAAAAAGGAAAGTGTTTACAACACAGGAGGAGTGTTTTATTTAGATATTAAATTAGAAAGACATTATTAAGTCATGTGCTTTAGTCACAATAAACATAATAAACTATTTTAAAAAATATTCCCAAAAATGTCCACTTTTATCAACCAACCCATTCACTGGGACTCTCCCAATCACTAGGGTGAAGAACACGTGTTCTTACATTTGACGAACATCACTCCCACAAAATCCCACACATATTAAAAGGATATTCAAATGATATCACAAAGTTTTAATAACATTGAGTGAACTTTAATCAAGGCTATGAGACATTGTTAGATTGTTTAATTAATGGCACTTAAAAAAATGTCTATTTTTGACATTTACAGAAAATTTCATTAGCCAAAGTTACAAGAATGATAATTCCCAGAAGAAAATCTGTAATTTTTTTGCTGTTTCAAGATCATTTCTATGGTAGAAGGGTGAGGTAGGACAATGTCAATGCTTTATAGTTGAGTTTTGGTGTCTCTCAAGTTGGTGACAGGGAGCTTGAATCCACTAGATGTTTAGCAGATATTTTGCACAAGGGGTCATGGGACATAGTAATATTATGGATACACTAGGATATATTTGTCCATAAACAACCTCAATAAAAATTATTATATATCTGGAAAAAATATATGTGTAAGTGTTTCTCAACAAGATGAAAAAAGAAAAAGATGATCTTGTACATTAGTTCAACATAAGTATTATACCAGCAGCTTGAAGCACATATCCAACATATTCCTACATCCCACAATGTAGGCAGAGACTAAACAGCTGTACTAAAGCCTGTAAACTCACTATCAACTTGTGAGTTAACTTAAAACTGGATTAGAAAGCAGTGCCCCTGTCCAATCTCATCTTTATATGAGCTATTGTAGAAAAGGTTTAAATTTAATGACGCTAAACTTTTCAGTGGTAGTGTAGCTTTATTGGTATTGAGTACAATGTTGCCAAAACAAAATATAAAACTATAATTACTCACTTTACGTCTTTTGTTCTCATTATCCAATCAGTAACAGGTTTCTTCTGGCTTTTCTTATAAAAATGAAATAATGAAAACATCGCTTAAATGTCCAATACAGTGAACAAGAAGCTGAACATCAACTGTTACTAAAATGCCTCTTTGTTCCAACATGAAGCTTGGAGAGCAGTACAGAGATCATTTCAAACACAACCTGCTGATTGGTGAAGCATGCTAATCACAATGGGTTTACTCATTAAGGACTCCTGCACACAGGAGCACATTCTGCAACAAGCTTTAATCAGCCACTATTCTTCCCTTTGATAAGTAAATGCAATGCATATTAATGATCAGTGCTAGATTGCAATGTTCAGTGAATGCTGAAAACAGTGAGACATAAATAAGTGCAGAAAGGGACTATATATGCAAGTGTGAGGGGGAGAGAGAAGCATACAAGGAAAAGAGAGATGAGAGACAAAATGTGGCACGATGCTGTTTTTTTTCCCTGAGAAATGGAGCTTTCGAAAAAGTTTTTCTCCTCCACAAAAAGAAAAATTAACAAAGGAAAAGGAACACCCCAAATGACAGTGCATGAGGCGGGAGAAGAAAGAAAACTAAGGTCACTTTTGCTTTGAGCTAAAATTCATCATTTCTGTTCGTAATTGCCCTGCAAGCCTGAGGACGCCGTTTCCTGTCTCAGTAACAAAGTGGTCTCACACATAACCAACACAATTTACCACAGAGATCATGTGGCATCCCACATTAACATGCCCTTTTGTTTATCAGATTACTACTAAATTAAAACGTTCAGTAATTACTTAAAATGCCAAAAGGCCTTCTGTTTTTTCCACAGCAGGGATGCAGCAGAGTTGGTGATGTATCAAATTAATGCCAAAGTGTGCACTGGAAGGTGATACATAAGTAAGGCATTTAATGAGAGACAGACAATAAACCTTTCATCAAAGGGAATTACTCCCTCAAACTACACCGTCATAACACAATCATACAACACTGCCAGCATTCAGGGGGGTTAAAATGTCCTCAGGAGCAGAGCAAGATGCATGTAAGGTGAGAGAGAGTGTGATGAAGAGCAAGGTTACAATATTTTTTTCCTTACATCTCATATTCTTTGGTTTTTAATAACTGCAATTCATTTGAGTTCACAGCTTCAAATGATCGTAAACAGTAACTAGAACATTCATTTACAACATTAGTGTATATGACAACACTGTAAATTAAATCTGATCACAGTCATGAGAGACAAGAGAGAATGACAAGAATGAAAATAAAGCAACAGAAAAAGAGAGAACAAAGAGAGAGTGGACTACTTTGGCTTTTTGAATACTTTACATTTGCCTTTATATACCAAATTAAAAACATTTGCCATGCCAATAATTAATTAATAATTATTGCACATAATAAATAATTATTGCACACTTTCTGTAAATCCTATAAACTTCATTTCACTTTTCAAATATCACTGTGTTTGTCTGCTATATGATATATTTAACTGAAATTGCTGATTTGAATATGCAATGATTTATAAAGGAAAATTATGAAAATTAACAGGGGTGTCCAAACATTTTCATACCACTGTATCACAAAAATGCTCAACGTGTCGAGATAAAATGACGTTATATACAACTATTCACTACAAAAAGCAGGTGTGATATTCCTTTTTTGTCCACTTCACAGCAGTGCTGCCAAATCCTGCCACACTGTGCGTCTTCCTCACAGGGATTTTACCCCTTATGTCTTGAATCAGCCACATGATCAGGAGGTTAAAAACCCCAGAAACACTGCAATATCTGATCAGTGGTGCCTCTCCATTGATGCACAAGGTACACTGGAGCTGATAAATTGCTGAACAACATATGGGTTACAGTAACCCAACAGTAACTTATATGGTAGGTGTACACATGAAATGGCCAGTGGGTGTAAACACTAGGAAGCTGTACAAGCAGCACCTCAGTTTGTGTAATTTATCAATCTGGAACAAACCAGTTATAGTCAGCACTCCATCATAAAACCCCACCACTATAGCACTGAGTAATATCAACTGCTCCAACTACTGCTGTAACCCTAAACTCCCCTGAGTTCTGACATGTGGAGAATTAATTATACTTGTTGAGCTATCCTGTGGATAAAGGTTACAGCTCTCCATCATGGAGGCAGATAAACAATTACAAACTCTCTAGTGAGTCAATTATACTTCTGTTGTTGAGTGAGTATAAAGACTGATTGCATGTGAGTGTGTGTACATATGTGTCACATATATATGAGTATGTGAATGTGCTGACCTTGACGTTAGGTGTGTATAAGTTCCTCAGGGAAGCAAGTGCAGCGGACAGGCTGTCAGTACTGCAGCTGATCCATAAACCCTGCAGGACACTGGATGATACTCCAGTCCTTTTACTCTGACCCTGTGGACAAACAAACACATTTCATTCATTCAAGTTCACAAAAATTTTTTTATTATTGTCAAAGGATGACAAATTTTAACCCATATTACTGCATCCTGATTGTGTGAAAAGTGAATCACAAGGTTTTTTGTTTGGTGGGTCCCACAGCTGACGCAGTGAGGACACAAAATGATTACAAAAATGAATAAGAATCTTTCATTCTTGTTCAGACTGTCAGCCCAAATCTGACTTTTGGTACATCTAGGTATCTATGTATCCATATCAACTTTCCTATAGTCCACACAGCCAAAAACCACATAAAATCTGATCCAATATACATTTGGAGGTGGTTTAAAATGCAATTCCAACTGGATCTCAGTCTGAACACTCTAGATCAGGGGTTCTCAACTGGTCTTAGCCCGGGACCCACATTTCATCATGGTCATTAAGTCACGACCCACTTCTATAGAATACAACCCAAACAAATGTATTTTTTAAAAATAGCCTTGAGATTTCATGGGGACACAACCGGCGGAACGGGGTGCTGGAACATAAATCAATATTATGAATTACATAACTATTACTAAACTAACTAATAACTATTATTATTACTACTACAGTCAATTACTTAGAACTTATGATTTATATTTTACTTGATACTATTAATAATATACTAATAATAACTATTAAGTGTTATTAATAATACAATTATAAAATGTATATTTATCATTAAAGATATATTAATATATTATTACATATTATTAAATATTTATTTAATAATAATATAACTTGTATATATTTAAATATAATATAACTGTTAAATGCATGTAGCATAAAATTTTCACCCAATCCTTTTCAGTCAACTTCACTCCAACGCATTACCACCAATTTTACACTTATGTTGGGACAGCCAATCACACATAAGCAAGAAACAGGAGAGCCAATCGATGAGGTTGTGGGCAGTCTAAAGTTAAACAGGCTTTGGTTTGGATTTCTGCTGATTCTAATGCTCAACTCGTCTCCTTTTAACACAGCGTAACATTGTTTTTAGAAGGTAAAAACTACAGGGGACCAAAACTGCCTTTTTAAAAAGCGAAAACACCCCCAAATTATGTCTGTGCCTTCAGATCATGAAGTCCTCTTTTAAAAAAAACTACCAGCTTGGCTTTACATACATGTTTCGTTTGTAAATGTCGCATTACTTTGGATGTTTTCATGCCCAGCACTTCATTACAAATAACACACTGAGGTTTTTTCTCAACAAACAAAAATTCACATATCAAATGTTCCGGGTTATATTTGCGTTTTGCCATCTTGCCTCTGAACATCATCACAAATTTAAAGAGAAGGGTAACGGGCAAACAAATGGTGGTTACCATGGCAACAAGTATGTTGCCCACGTCTGACGCTGCCTCTCTGTCTTTTTGTTCAAGATACATGACGAGTACATCACCAGATAAGCTTTAATTATCTTTAATTTTTAAATGTTTTAAAAATGTATTTATTTATTACAAACTGTCCGCGACCCAAACCATTGAGAATCGCTGCTCTAGATGCTCCAGTAGATGCTCCAGTGTCACTAGCAATGTAACAATGACAACGTCAAATTGGATGTGAAGGAAGTGCTGGGATTCAAGTAAAGCACCAAAGATTCCTACTTAATTCTGACAGCATGACTGCTTGGAGGGTGAGATGATTAACTTCCAATTTACAAGCCGTGCCACCAGTTGGTACTGATGTATATGTTTTTAACAGAGCAACACATGCTGACAGTGTTGGTAATATCTGGATATGCAAATCAGATCTGATCACTTGCGATTAACAGTGTGAGGCTGATAGTTATCTCAAAAGATGTGATTTGAGATACAAAGTCAATTTCCCTTAGTCTTAGAGCTCCAACATTTATTCATGATACATGTACAAATACTTGTGGATTCCCCTTCTAATGAATGCATTCAGCTACTTTAGTTGCAGCCATTGCTGGCACAGATGTGCAAATGCACACACGCAACTTGACTTGTCACTGTAGAGAAGTTATTGCCAATAGGATTCTTTGGAGCAGATAATGATGAACATACTGGCATCATGCCTAATGCCAGGTGTGGGTTAAGGGATATAAAGCCCCCCCGCCCCAGTACTGAGCTGTGGAGCAGTGAAGCTATGTAAACCCAAAGTGTTTGCCTATATAGTGTCATTTGCTTCATTTTTAAAATTAAATACATTTATACACAGCTAGTTTGAAGATTTCAGCATATGAGCACTCAAAAACCGCTCACAATTCACACACTCACTTCAATCCCTTATTTAAAGCTCAGATCACACCAGTCTGCCAGGCTTTCTTCTTCTCAGACAGAAAACGTTACAGTTCAATGTCTGGTTTTCTATTGACACACACAACAGAATTTGCAGGGTCATTTTTATCGCTACAGGAAGTGAACTCGTTTTTGTAGTCTTGTCTTCTTTCTACTTCAAACAAACTGGCTTTTTTCACAAGCAAACTTTATTCACACTCAATGTGTCTGCAGTTTAAATGTTCAATATTTTTTATATGATCTGTTCAGAAAAATTAGGCACATCTCCCCAGGATAATACAATAAAGGATGACTACAGACTAAATTATGACACTGCAATTGAGTCCCTGATAGCACTGAATTAGGTGGTAACTACAGATGTAAACAATATGCTTTTGTAGTGACAGATACCTTAAATATATGTGCTTTCAGTATATGGTGTCCCAGCTCCATCGTCTGTTGCCTGTTGAGCTTTCCCTCCTGCCTGGACAACATGAATGCCATCAGGGCATGTCCACTCCTACAGGGCACATGCAACAAGAAAACAAAGTATTGATGCATTTTTGTGAGCATTCAGAAAAGCTTGTCCAACTTCACAAATGTATGCATGAGTCAGTTCCTACTCAAAATAAACACAGTTAAATGAAAATGAACTGCAGGGCTCGATAAGCTATTAAAACTGTAATTAGCAGCCAAAAACCATTTTTATTGTCATAACATAGAACAATGTAAGCCCCTACACACAAACATGTTTTTTTCTGGCATTTCCAGGGCTACAAACTAGGTGTTTGTGCCCGGAGGAGCTGAATGAAGGAGAAGAGTGTCTTGATGCTCTGCTCAAACTCAGTCTGGTGTTCATTAACACTGAACTTCATTAAAAGGCCATGCATGAATACAGCTAGCTTTGATCAGCTCAACATCTCTCCTCCACTAAATAAAACACTGGCCTGCTCTGTTTTGAGCTCTCTTTCTCTTTTAGAAGAGAAATAACGAGCTGAAGTGGTGAGGCTCTTTTCAATGCCAGCATCATGACTGCTGTTTTTCATTTCATAATAAGAGATGAGAGAGAAGAGAGAGATGGAGAGAGAGAGATTTAGGACAAGATAAGCACTTAGGCACAGAACGAAGAGAAGAGACGAGAAGAGACGAGACGAGACAAGAAGAAAAGAGAAGAGAAACTGAAACAGATTAAGACACTGTTGGTCAGAGAAGAGAGACAGAAAGAGATAGGTAAGGTCAGAAAAAGGGGGCAGTGAGAGTGCTGTAGATAAATTGAATGTGTGACTATGGGGAAGCATATGTGGAGGTGAGTCACAAGGCTTTTTCTTTTTATCAGTCCCACAGCTGATTCAGTGAGGACATGCAGTGACCAATCAGATTGCTCAGAACTCCACACTAATGAGAGCAGTAGAGGGAGGAAAGGAATAACAATTAGGCAGCACTGCTCCAGACTGCTCTTGTACACACCAGGAGTGTAACAATATACTGAAACACAACACATTATGATGCAAAAATGTGACAATGTCAGCAGAGGTCTATTTATTATGCCATCTATAGCATTTACCTTATCCAGGCTCACAAATGTGTTTTCACAGCAACTTTAGACACAGTCTTACAAAACTTTAGCAAAATTCCTATTCAACCTAAAGGGTTTTAATTTAGAAAGCAATGAGTTTCTAGTTTAAAACTACTGAAGTGCTTGGTAACATCAATACTAAACATGCTAACATTGGCTACAACATAAAAACCTGAACTGAGACGTGCACCATAATTTCCACACATTCACATTTTCTTTCATTTTCTAGTTTTCTGTAAATCCTCAAAACAGTTGTTACTGTGGGCAGAGTATGAACAGATCATTTGCTTTGTCTCAATACCAAATATCACAGTTAACTTACATAGAAAAATGTTGAGTGTCATACACACAGCCCCAAATGAACACCATTAGCCATTGTGGCTAAGGGGTTTAAAACTTCTTAGCCACATAAGGATTTGACTAGTCACAGATTTAACAGCTACCTGTGGCAAAGACAGTTAGACACAGTAGCCACGCTTTAGCCACAGTTAGCCAATCTTAGCCACAGGCACTTACATGTACATATACATTATATCAGAAATCCATTGGTGTAATGGATTTCTGATCATATTTACAGATATTTATAGATATTTACTCTCTGTAGGGCAAATAAGAGTGATACAAATGGAAAATATAGAGCAACAATTGAATTCAAAATAAAAAATTTCCAATGTGTACAGCTCTTTGTCCACTTGTTTATTTATTCCAGAGACAGTCTCTCAGAAGCCTGGGAATAACTGTAAAAATACTATCAATGAACGCACAGAATTATGGGATACTATAATTTTCTACGCGCGAAACTTCTCAACCAATCAGCATTTACAGACCCACCTATCTCATTAATTATTTCGCGGTTATTTTCCTGACGATGTTGCTTCGGGCTATTTCAGGTGTTTACGGAGCAGCAGATAAACTCAAGATGGCGGACAGCTCACGGAATATTGCCGGATTTTGTGATTTCCATGGCGATTTGAATTCACCATGCGTTAGAAAATTGCTTTTAGCCATCGTGGCTTACTGATGACATGTTTTCCTCGCCACACGCTGTCTGAGTTCGCCATTGGCGACGTGGAGAGCGGCCAGCGCGAACCCTGACAATGTTGTACATTGCCTAGATGTCCGATGCAGCAGAACCAGTATCACTTAATGTGAACTGTAAAAACATATCCTCACTGCTACAGGCAGCAACATCAGAAAACAGCAGACCTGCTAGAACACTACTCTTGATCTTGGAACAAACTGATTCTAGATCAACAACTCTGAGACAGTTACCTAGAACGGCAGATGCAGCATTCAGATACTATAGAGTATCCACTAGTCTCCAGGACTTCCTTATTTAAGATCTGGTTATTTATATGTCTATGTATATGTTTAAATGACTACTGACTTCTACTGTTAGCAACATTATATGTTATATACTAAAAAAGCTACATTTGGACTCCAAACATATTTAGGCTGATCAACGACATTTGAGGTAAGTGGAAATATGGTTGAGACAAGTGAAGACTGTTTTTCCACATATATTTTACACCCCTCCATACATATTTAACCCTCTGGAGTCTAAGGGTGTTTCAAACACTCTGATGTAGTCTGACATGTCTTGACTTTTTACAAATTACACCCATCTAAAATATTTTTTTTTCAAAGTGTTACACAGGCTTTTGTTCACAAAGTCAGCAACAACAGTGTCAGAACAGTAAGAGTGTCATAAATCTATATTTGGATTAAATCTGCTCTAAACTTAGACTTCCCAAAAAACTATTTTCAAATGTGCTGATAAAGTATACTGTTGATTTAAAAACACTAAACATTTTTAGCCAAGACTTTTGAGCTCTGAACTGAAAAAAAACATAGGGGTCTGCTTCATAATGATTATCACACTAAAGATTTGTAAAGATTAAGAAATGTGAGGTGACACTCTGTTTTCACCAGCCACTAACCCTACATTGAATATTTATGAGATAGGTGTGAAAACACTCAGGACAGGTCTACTGTTCAGCAACATCTCAGCTGAGTGGATCTGTATGTCAACATTCCACAGATTCCTGGCTTCTGTAACCCACCAATGGAATGTCCGGAATTACAATATCATTATTATATGAATGACAGCTGCGTATTTTTGGTGAGAAAAATATCTATTTAAGCTTCTCTCACAAGAATTTAAACATATATTTGATTCAAACTATATATATTTGAAAAGCAGACCCTTTCCTGGGTTTGTTTTACTTTGTTTCTAGGATAATATCTCTCAGAGTTATATAAGTGTTTATGCAGAATTTTGGTTTTGTTCCCACAGACGGGACCACCGACTTCAAAGGGTTAATATCAGAAATATTTTCAGCCCCTTGCCCAAAGTGACTGTGACAAAACATACATCTCAGAAGTCATTAACAGTTCATGACCTTGTTTCAGTGCATTAAATGATAAATTATCAGAATGTACCTGAAAGAAAGCAATATTATGGGAATATGTATCACATGTGTGAATTTGGTACCGCGTCATTATCACAGACTACTGTACTGTATATGTCTGCCTACAATAAACCCGAAATGTCATGACTGTGTCTCAATTAAGGCTGTGATTAAGAGGTGCTTCAAGAAGACAGATGGACTCTATTGCTGTTCTATGACTAATGTCTCACAGTGACACATTCAAGAGGAAAAAAATAACTATTACCAGAGGATTCCGGGAAAATCAACATGATCACGTCTGTAGTCGAGCACCACATTTCACTCGTGCTGTCTTGCTGGCTACAGAAGTGGATATCATCATATATTTACAGGCCTTGTTCATGCCACTCAACCCATTCTGGCTTTTGGCATTTGACACTGATGAGTTTCTATGGTATTACCTTCAGAAACAAATGACCTTTCACTGATAGAGATTCCAAACTCGCCACAGTATTTGCAGAGAAAGTCAGAATCTTGGCAAGAGAGGAGATGAACAAGGAGATAAAGGTGGTCAATACGAGATACAGGACATACATAGATAAAGAATTTGTGTAAACAGCCGAAGGCTGCCCCAGGATTAATTTAGAGATTACTAACTGAAAGTATGGTATGTAAGGGCAGGGGAAATATGGTGAAAAAATAATGTCATGACAATCTAAAAAATTTTCACAGTGCATAATACCTATCACAATATGCAGAATGCATCCTCAAGGATGTGAATTCAGTGATTTTTATTTAATCCTTTATGTTTTGTGTCACACTGCATTCAGTAAAACAATTCAACAATTTAAGCTTGTAATATTCTATTGCAATTATAGTGTGAAAACTTTCATTTTTATTTATAATTCCATTTAATAAGGTAAACTCTCATAAATAGTATATTCATTACATGTATAATAATTTCAAGCCATTTTTGCTTTAATATTAATACCGTTTGAATAGTAATTTAATCAAACTGATGAATAAAAATATTAATAAAATAGTTTAATAACTTAAATCATACTGATCAACAGTAAAAATAAATAAATAAATAAAACCGTAAAATGTCACTTCACATGTAATGAATGTAAAATATGACAGTTTGAACAGTTTAAAGCTTATTTTAAAAACGTCATAAAAACAAAAATGAAAGTATGTGTCATTGAGTTGGTGCATAGATTTGCAGTTATCATGGAAAAGTAATGTAGGTCTGGTTTTGAAAACAGAACGGATAGGAGCTCGAATCTTTATATTTAACAATTTTCAATAACAAGCATCAATCCAAACATTGTAGATTCTAGCTCATATATCAACAGAATATTCAGCCTCTAGGACAGATGATGCATTTTTTGTTTGTATTTTTCTACTAAATATAAAAGCTTCATCTAACAATTGACAAATCCCCACTGACAACATCATTATTATTTTAAGAGATTCTGACTGTTATGATGCAACAAGTGAGCAGAGAAATTGCTTTCTTATTAAAAAGGCACAGTATTGATTTTCATTCTTCAAGGGTACACTTCTCCACTTGAACACTATTCAAATTCAATTTTAGCCCTTTGTTTGAGAGAACACTACATTCCATTTCACACCGCAGGCATTCTCATAGACTCAATAAATTAAATGCCTGAATTAAGAGCCCTATTAACAGTCACTTGGTACCTACATGAGATGAAGTTCATTTGTGGTGAGCTCTAACCTTTTATAGTTCAACATTTAGTGGATGAGACGGACTCTGAGAGAGTTTCTGGAGTTCTATATGAGTCCGGCATGTTACATTTCAGCTAACATTTCAAAGATGGACAGGCCATCTTTAGGAAAGTCTTTCCACTCTTCTAAACAAGTCCCTGCGGCATTTTAAGGGGCAAAGCAGCCTATAGTTACAGTCTAGTCTCAATAGCGTTCCAGTTCATTCTGTCATTTAGCAGACACCTAGCATCATTTTACACTAATGAAGGGATAGAGCATAGCACAGCTGCCAGTTTAAACAATTCACACCTACTTTATGCAATAACATTTTAAGCATTTTTACAATTCAAGAATTTTAAATTAATAGTATCTAGACTTATTACTTTTCTGTGTAACACTACAAATTTGTTATGCTGTATATCTTCATATATATATATATATATATATATATATATATATATATATATATATATATATCTTCATATATATATATATATCTATCTTCATATATATATATATATATGAAGCCGCTTCTCTTGGTCTTTAACTTTAAAAAACATTCTGATGGGACTTTCAAAAAGACTACTGTTGTATGTAAGTTGTTTAAAAAGGAATTTGATTATCACCGAAGCTTCTCAAGTCTAAAATACCAAGCACAGCCGTTCCCCTTCTCCTGAGATCGCTACCTTGCCGTGGTAGAGAAGCTTGAGAGAACCTTTGAATCTAAGAGCGATACCATCTGGAGCTATGCTCCTGGTAAGGCCACCCTTGATGGTAAGGTCGAAGAGGAGGT
>BRDA01002608.1:19927-35349 GCA_036984385.1 Crenuchus spilurus | reverse complement strand
CAAGACATGGACTGGATTATCAGGTGCTAGCCTTCTACAAGCAACCAGAGACAGATGGCATTGGAGGGAAGTGACTTGTCTGTGCAGCCTACCATCGCGAAGCGATGACGGCGTGTGACATGACATGACATGACAGCCGTTCCCACAGCTAATGTCAGCATCCCCAACAGCGGAAAAAAATAAATGCTCCAGCCAGCCCACATTAGACCAGATGACAAGATGTTAAACTATCACAAGAGTCGCAGTATTGTATAGTTATTTTATTTATTTTTAATTTTTACAGTTCTGTACAAGAAATGGTGCTATCGTCATTGTCTAGTGTGAAGCTTACATGTATTTTTTTTATTTTTCAAATAAGTTAAACACTCAGGGGTTCCTGAAATACTTGAAATCTGAATAAATATTATAGCACTTTGCCAAATCTGTTGGTTTAATAACAATAAAAAATCAAAAAGCAATAAACATGTTTGTTGTTAAGCATATACAGTATGTCTATTCATTAAAAATTTTAGTAGCAAAAGGATTTTTTAAATTGAAAATGTTAAATTTGTTGATATATGGTTTGCGATTAATTAATTACAGACCCTGAAATTAACTTGAGTAAAATTTTTAATCGAGTCCCATCACTAATATATATATATATATATATATATGGTTAGATGTGGCCATTTCACTTCAGATTAAGACACAATAGAAGCTACTTGTCCTATATCACATGCTTAACCAAATGTATTTGATTATATATCAATTTATATATTGTAAATCCAATATAACCAATAACCATGCCTGGGTAACCGAATGTATTTAAGCAAATAAGTTAATCAGTTTGTGTATGTGCGCATTCAAATACCTTGCCTGGCAACTCACCGGGGATCACAGAGGAAGTCAGAGCTTTCACCATCAGCTCTCCACACGAGCCACTCTCTGAAGGAGGGATGACAGAACATGCGTGTTTTATCCCTTCGTTTGATCAGGAAGCTGGAGAGCATGTCCATGCGCTGCTGAAAGTCATCCCACTGTAGGTCCCCTTTCATGCTGCCAGCGTTCAAAGCCTGGAACAGTTGTTCATCAGTCATTGGGTGAAGAGAGGCCAGAGCCACATTGAGGATGGGCATGGCACGCTCAAACGCAGAATTGCTCATGAACTTCATGTTGCACTGCAGGAGGTAGAGCTCTGCCAGAGAGACGGGCACCACCTTATAGCTGGCACTCTTGATGACCAGGTGACCCCTCTCGAAAAGATCCAGTGTCAGTTTCAGGTAGAGGTACGAGCCCTGGCTCCGGGAGATGAGGTGTGAGCTGACCTTGCTTACAATAGCAGGGTCAGCTTTTCCATTCAGAGAGATGTTGTTGAGGATTTCATGGCTGCTGTTGATCCGGTGCTGGATGTAGGCATTCAAGTCTGAGCTGATCTCCTTGTTGTCGGGGAAATCATCCAGATTGATCTTGGCAAAGGGCAGCAGGCTGGTGATCTCCTTCAGGAACACAAAAGGAACAAAGAGTGGTGACTTCATTCATGCCAAGTCATTCAGTAGAACAGTTAAGAACATAAAATATACACTGAGATTCCAGTTTATTACATATGCATAGCTTGCACATATACTCAGTGGTAGACATATAAAAAATGAACCAGGATAAGTGACCCTCCCGTGCCACCAGCTCTAGTCTCCTTAGTAAATTACATATTTTTGCTTGCATTTTTGTTTTACAATTTGTCCAAAATATCTTGAGAATATCGTCATAAATCCATTGTTGTGAGCTGAGGGTCATACTTGTTGAGGACATTGTTACTTCTCTGGGGACTACAGACATTGAGATATTTATATTGAGTTCTAGTGTCTATTAGCAACACTATGGCAAGTCATTGGAAAAACATGAAAACATGATTTTTGCATGAAGTTATCCTTACTTATGTGGACATATTCTGTTGTGTGTCTGTTACCGATCTGCACAATTAATTTAAACAAACAAATTGAGCAGTTTGATAAAGAATCCTCCCTTCTCTCTGTCTGTCTCTCTCTCTCTCTCTCTGTCTCTCTGCGATAGAGAAAACCAGGCAGACAGTATTAAAAGCCTTCTCTCCCTCTCCTATGCTATGGTATTGATGTCCTCAGGGTGATTTATCTGCAGAAGGTCAGTGCCGCAGGGCTAGAGTGTGAGCCAGTGCATAGACACACAAGGGGAGATATCAGAACACTGTTCCCCCCACACACACCTCCATCTGCAAACAAAGGCTTAAGAAGCGACAGCCCGGGAGCTGGGGTCTACAGGGACACCCTGTACAGACAAACAGCACACTGACAGCATATATAAATTGACCTCGCCAACATTTTTTCACACATGAACAAACATTCATTTGCACCAGTGCTACATCCCACTTTTGAGGATCACTGAAATCCGCCAGGACTGCTGGCACTGAGCACATTTTCAGAGCAAAACAGAGCTGCACAATACATCACACGCAAATTATCATCACGACATTGGCTTTTGCAATACTAATACTGCAGAAGTGTGAAATATTTAAGTGAGCTTCTAACCAAATGAATCACTGCTGAGGTCATCGTGACCCATCGCAAGTTATTTATGGGTTGGCAATAAACAAAACATTCACATAAAACAACAAAAATAAGTAGTGCAGGCCAGAAATAACGCAAGCCAAGTCTTATCCATATCACATCAATCATGACCAGATAATCGAGCCACTCTAAACCTCTACCACTACAGTGATCGTTTGTTCCACTTGGAACATGTTAGCTGATTACATATTTGAATCCTTGTTTGTTTTTCAAATAACACAAAAGTTAAACATCACAATGTTGCTTTTTCATTGTATCGTTCAGTTTCAGAACATGCACATTCATTTGCTTTGAAGTGCAACTGAACATCAAGGACAGATACCAAGTCAAATAAAGCAGCTCCCTATTGTCCCACTATGTCCTTGCCTCTAGAGAGTAGCAGAGGTAGACATTACTGTGAAATAACAGTCCTCTGTTCACATCAGCCAGAAACAATATCAGAGACAAACACTATCAATAATATATAACCCAGAGTCTACAAGCTGGAGCCTTTTTCTACCTACTGTTCACCAAGCCAATGATTAAAGAATACAAATGAGCTTTCTATAACTACTCTGCTATACATCAAATAAACAAAGGAAGCATACAATAAGGCAAAGATAGCCAAAACTGAACTGCAACACAATGAGGTGGTTATGGAGTGTCTAACATGTTAGTGTATTTCTTATTTACTGGAATACTGTGTACTTGATTTAGATTTGGTACATTATTTCAAACAGAGCCAGAATTAGGAATTGTCAATTTGGCAGTGTATGGGAAAGAACCTGACAAGACAAAACATATCATGATACAGGGACTATGATTCGATATATTACAATACTGTAAGCAGGCATATTTTAAAAATATAATTTTAACAAAACTATCAGTTCTGTGTTTTCTTTACATTGGAGTACAAGATTTGAGTGGCTGAAGATTACAATACTTATCTAGTGGACGGGGTAACACGGTCAATCTTGGTAGGAACAGCTATTATCTAAAAATGTATACTGTGTTATGGTGAATTAATATACAGTGGGGCAAAAAAATATTTAGTAAGCCACTGATAGTCCGTAGAAAGCTCTTTTTGGAGTGTGATTGAGAGTGTGGACATGTGTCTTTTCTAAACATAACAAGTTCAAACAAGTGCATTTAACACTGGTAATTAGTGCAGAATAGGAGGGCTTCTTAAAGAAGAGCTAACAGGTCTGTGAGAGCCAAAATTCTCGCTGGTTGGTAGGTGACCAAATACTTATTTTCCACAATAATTTCCAAATAAATTCTTTAGAAATCCTACAGTGTGATTTCCTGGGGTTTTTTTTTCTCATTTGTCTCTCATAGTTGAAGTGAACCTATGATGAAAATTACAGACCTCTCTCATCTTTCTAAGTAGAAGAACTTGCACAATCAGTGGCTGACTAAATACTTTTTGTCCCCACTGTGGTATTGCAAAACATTGCAATATTTAATTGTATCAATATATTATTACACCCTTAATGCTCAGCGTAATATTTGAGATTTTGAATAGCATTAGAATTTTTCAATAAGAAATGTTAAGTGAGATACAAATGAAAAAGCCAGGTTTAACACTTGTGATGAAGAGCTAGAGGGTGACTAACTGCAAATTGTAAAAAATAAGGTACAATTGTCCATCTCTAATTGCACATCAGCAAAGTTGACCAATGAGGTGAGTGTGGCTAATAAGGTAGCCAGAAAATATGTACCTGCTGTGCCTTTTACCAGAAAGAATGCACAAGCACGTCCACTGTCCAACCCACCCTGCCTCCAACTCAGCTCATCGTGTTATCACATATCAGGCAAGAATATCAGTTTTTTTTATTTTCTTTCTAAACAATTTGATCAAGTTTAATACTTGAACACCAAACTGCAGCTTTGAACATTATAGAAAAAAAAGTTTAAGGACCACAGTCATAAGAACAGCTGCCATACACAATACAGCCCAAGCGCTACTCAGCTTCTACTTGGCCAACAAGATCATAACATTTTAATATTACGATTTGAATTCACTGTTTTGAGAGGATCTCTATAGAGCTGCACAAAACTGAATATAAATAAAAAGATTTCTTGCACCAGTTTTAGATATATAAACTACCCACATTATGTACAAAAATAAACATCAAAGGCTAGAAGTGCAGTTTATGGGCCAGTGACATACAAAATGTAAAATTATAGCCTCGTAGAATCTTCCAGTGAGAAAGAGACAGAGCTCTTCATTTCTTTGCATTTTATCTTTTGCCCCAAGCATGTTTTTGCCCCTTTACTGTTTCAGCATCTTTTAAACCATGCACCTTACAAGCACAGTGCAATCAGTAGGTAGTCCTATAGGCAGTTAGATATGTGATTAGCTACCGCCTAAGGAAAATAAGCATTTATTTCAGAGGCATTGTGCAAACATGAAGATGATATCTGGCTCTAAGAAGGCCAGTGTATGTCAGTAATGTATATTGAAATCCAACTATAGATGGGCTGTCTATGTATGTTGCACAATTTCTTTCTGCTATTCAATGAAGGACATTTTCTTGAAGAGAAAAACTGCTGCTGCAATGCTGTTGCTCCATCAGCTGAGCTGTGGTGAGTACTGCTAAAACACAAATGCATTTTTAACATCTTTTCCTGTATACCATACCCCTTTCTCTGTAATTTCTTTGCTGTTTCAGAGCAGCTGTGCCACATCTTGCTATACTGCCTGCTTTCCTACTTTCTAGTGGTATTTGCTGCAATTTGACAAAGTCAACTCTACAGAGTACAGCAGTACAAATGACCCAGCAAAAGGTGCCATGATTAGTCTACAGTGTATAGGGTACTGTGCACTGTCATGATCAATCAGTTATGTCAGTGACAGTGTGGTGTTAAAACTGGTCAGTCTAACACACAGCAGGTGCCATCATGGGTGACTACATGTAGTGCAACCTTTAACAACAAAAACTCTGAGACAGTAAGACATGTTGAAATGCTCAACACATTGCACTGCGGTTATGCACCAAACAACAGTAAGTTCTATATGTGCTGCTGTCAGTTTTATAGAATAACTCTTGACGATCAATAATAAACTCATAATAACATCAATGAATGAACACATGAATCCAATAATTAAAAAGTCAGGCAATGAAATCTGACTGAATGGACAACACATTTATAGTAGGAGAACGTCAATGTAACAACATACATTACTGAGACACAATGGCCTTCAGAGAGCTAAATATACTTATCTGATAACATGCACAAAAAATTGTCTTTTTATGAGACACTGCTGGTTTAGCTTAACAACTAATTATTATGTTTAGTTTTTACAACAATCAAGCGCAAAAACATAAATAAGGCTATCACCATTTTGTAAATGAGGTCACACGATCATGAATTCACAAACTCATGTTCAGTATATGTCATTTAGGGACTTGTTGGTGGGAAAATACTGTATATACAGCTGTCTCAGTCGCTCTCACAGATGTGTCTCTGCTTATTTAAGCTCCTCTCAAAAGAATCTAAAAATATATTTAGATACAAACTATATATATTTGAAACATATACCCTTTAAGGTTTACTGGGTATGTTTCACTTGGTTTCTAGGATAAAATCTACAGAGGCTTAAGATGTGGCAAATTAATAATAATTCAAGAGAAGTGTGTTAATTATTAATTGTGTAGTGAAGAGTACAGATGAAAATAGTCCACCAAGTTTTCCTACCTGTAGGCTGACCCGTACAGTGATGATGAGCTTGAGCCAGCTGGGGAATTTAGAAATAAGCTTGGTAATGAAGGATGCAATGGTGTCACCATAGTCTGGCTTATGAAACTCCGCCTCATTCAGTCCATCAATCAAGATGATATAATCCTCTTCTGGAATCTTTCTCTCTGATTGAGAAAGACGGAAAAACAAATCAGTGTTTCAGACAAGTAGGTCGTACCAAATTACCAACTGCCAAGGAGTTGCAGAGCTCAAACAAGTGTTATGTAAGGGTGCAATAACAATCTTTCAGTGCACAGTGATTCAGTTACAAAGTGAGAAAATATTTTATATCCAGAGTACAAGCACTGATGTTCAAAACTGTGTTTACTATCAGAAGTGTCAACATTGTAGTCAGCAAAGGTGAATAATGTGAGACAAACATGAAAACATCTGAGTATAAACATGAAACAGACTGCACTGTTTGTGCATAATTTCAATGGTTTCCAAAGAAGTGTACAAACTGCACATGGTAGATGAAAAACACAGGTGTTGACACCTCTAGAAAAAATAGGAAAAGTGATGCACCAGGCAACTTACAGAGCACAGAAAACAAAAACTCTAAACTGAGGTAAATATAGTCAAGTTTTTCATTAATGTCTAAAATTCAAACCTTTTTTTGCATTCCAGCTGCTGAAGAACAAAGACACACCTTCAGTTGTTATTCCTACTTAAAGGGAACCACTGCAGAAGTAGTATGAAAACAGAGACACATAAAACCTCTGCAGTGGATTCGCTGAATGTGAGGGTGAAGGAGCCACAGTGCAATCGTGCCTCCTGCTTATGCAGCGAGATGCAGAGAACATTTAAAAATTCATTACAGCGCAACGTGAAGATCTGAGGACTTCTCTCCGATCAAGCAGTCAGACTGGGTTTACTCAAGGAGGGAAAATATTTCTTCACTGAGGGACAGATCAAGGGCATGCTGCACATGCATGAGCGAAACTTTCTTTAACAAATAAGACCCGAGCAATGGCCTTCGCAAATCTATAACCCATTTCTGGTTTTAATCAACTCCACAAATCTTTCAGCAGACAAGATGAAGCACCCAAATTAATATTATTTTTCCACTCATATGTGGCAGACCATAGTGAGCTATTCATTTCATTAACATGGCAAAGAGCTGAAGGAAGCCACGCTGGTACGGTAGGCCAGTTCTGTTACCAGCAGCTCTACAGTCTCAGCTGTTGCCGCCATATTGATTCTCAGTCTTTTCCATCTCCATCATACAAACAGCAGGTTTGTTTATCCGGGTCTCAAACCTGGCCTCCCACAATACAGTATTGATTAAGTGTACAGCTGAGAGAAAAAGATTGGACCCCCATGCTGAACAAACTAGAGTGACCCTGAAATGAGTTTGCTGCCTGTTGCTTTAAAAATCTACCAAATATCTCAGTTCTCACAAGCTCAGCAGTGCCTTCTTTTTAGGTTTTTACTCAATCCAATCAGCAACATGGAGGGAGTGCTGTAGAAAATAACAGCATTAAATAACAGCATTTTCAATAGGTTAGTATCGACAGCTTAGCCTTTCCTTTTCAAAGAGATGAACTCATCTATCAGAACAAGAATTTAGAAAGAACTGTTTGTAACACCTATTACATGTTTTAGGCCTTTACCGTGATCCAGTTTAGTCTCTTGTTTATAATAAGTTTATAAATATGAATATGACTCAACATCTGAGATACAAGAACTAAGCTCTAAATAACTACTTATTGGTGATACTCATGTACAGTTTATATTAATGATATTTGTTATTTTATTTATTAACCAGTAAGAACATTACTTAATAAAGTTCACACAGTGAATATCTAAATATCAATTAATGATTAAAACGGCTGTTTTCAAACAGTTTAGTAATGCTTACCACAGTATTAAATACTGATTGGGACTAGTATATTCACTTCGGCCACTGACTTCTGCCCCACTAAACACACAGTAAACTCAGACCTCACAGTGCAATCCACACAATTCCTAAAAGAAGGAAATGATGGCATAGCAATGGATGGAAAGCATTACAGAACATACCTTTGCGTAGGTTGATGAGTGGCTCCAGCACCCCTCTGCGGAAGGCAGCCATTGGATCCTGGACACAGGAGCGCAGACTGAGCATGCTCTGCAGGTGTGGCTCTTTCAGGAGCAGCTCTCTATATGCAGTGAGTTGGTGGGCTCTGCACAACAGGGCGGCGACACTGTGCACAAACTCAGGCACCAGACAGGTGTAGGTGTTATCAGCCTGGCAGTAATGATATGCAACCACCTAGAAAGGGGGGGGGGGGAGTATATGCTTAAAATGACTCCAATTTTGTGCTTTATATTCCTCATTATGCAAAAGTCATAGAAACCTCAGTGAAACCACAGATCTGAAACTGGACTCACATCCTCCTCTGGTCCATCTATTTACATGCATATATACTCACTGATGTATATAAACTAACCTGTAAAATACATTTTATGGTTGATCAAAAAAATCTGAGCTGTTTTCAGATACAAATCTAAAACATCACATTTAAATGTCTGCTTCATGTTGGCTTTTGCATGACTGCTTTCTTGGTAGTAAGTCTAAGAGGACTACCCTCTAACAGCCCCTTTACAGATGAGAGATCATTCATCTTAACTTCCTTCAGGAATCCTACTGAAGGAAAGAGGAAAAAAAGAAGAGAGATGAGGATGAAAAGAGGAGCAGATGAATAAAAAATGCAAAAGGAATGCGCAGAGCCTCCTGCTTGCCCTTTGGAAGTGAACATTTATAGATACATAGATATAATAAGTGGCACAGCAGTGGCAACACATCATACTAAAATATTCAAGCAACGTTGGAGGAGCATTTTAATATATCATTGGCAGATCATTTCTTATCAGAACAATCTCTCTTTTATGGTTTCTGTTAAGAAACATCTAACTATATGAATACATTAATGGAAACACTTCATTCTAAAGCAAAGTGGTGTCCTGAAAAGGAAGTTCAATACAAAAATCTGTCACATTTCTCACTCATTTGGCCACAGTCATGATAAACAACCTAGACAGGAAACTTCAAGCCAGCAGTGCACCTTAAGGCACCAGCCTTTCAACTGTGCTTCTTAATTTGCTTTGATTTATTAGTGAACGCCTTGTTGGATGGTGGTATTTCCCACTTGGACAGTTGGGGCTAATGGGAATGTCTCAATTTTCACCTCAAGAGGCAACTCACATAGTCCCTTTACAGATGAATACAGATCGTCCATCTTTGGCTGCTTCAGGTGAAAGAAACTCTTCTATTTTCACTAGAGAGAAAGATTGCTTCATGTGAAGTCTTAAACTTGATTTATGGTCCATGTGCCCCAAAGCTTCTTTGGAGGCCGAGTAAAGCAAGCCTCTTGTGCACCAGTCCAAAAGTGAAATAGTGGTAACACAGTTGATTGGTCAATGGAGGATGCATGAAGTTTACTTCTGAAAACTCAGGAAAGAAGAATTTACTTATGGTGTGATATCAGACTCACACAAACGTCTTATTGGTTAAGTAGAACTCAAAAAGCATGCATTTTAGGCCATGGTGTGTATGAATGTATGTGTATGAATTTATGTATGTATGTATGTATGTATGCCCAGATATGGTTGGCACTCTGTCCTGGGTGATCTCCCTAGTTCTCGATGTAGTCCTCCTGGTGGACGGTCCCTTCCGGTTGAGAGTACGCTGTGCGCAATTGGCTGCTGCTTCTCGCCGGTCTGTGTGTGTGGTTGAGTGTGTGTAAATGGAGTGTGTTGATTGTAAAGCATCCTTGGGTATCTTGAAAGTTGCTATACAAGTGTAACATTCATTCATTCATTCATTCATGTAATCACAGAATAATAAACCTTAGGCTGTAGCAAGTCTGGATACTTTGTATCAAATTAGGTGCCATCTCTAACTGTCTTATCTCTGTCAAGTCAGGTTCCCTACTGGTAGCATCCACAGTTGTTACACAGTCATGTGAGCACACTTATTGTTAGTCCTGACAATTATGACTGCACAGTGCCACATCAAAAAATTTAATATTGTAAAAATGTTCACTATTGTTCATAATTAAATTCAAAAAATGTTAACTCTCATATTTTATGTGTTACATGTAAAGTGATGTTTTAAGCCTTTTTACGTTTTGTTAAGTCTGGTGATCAGAATGGCTTAAAGCTCATGAAAACCAGAAATCCAGAATCTCAGAATATTTCATTTGGAGTTAGAATTTTTTGATGTGGCACTGTACATATTGTGTATTTATGCAAGGAACAAATAAGCCACTGGTCTTACAAAAACAGCTAATGTTCAAATTTCCCATTGGTGCTATTAACACATTCAGAGGACAAAAGTGAGAATAATTTGTTTAAAAGAGCTTCAGCTATGCTTAAATTTCAAACTTTCATTTCATTGCATACATAAACAAGTCAGCTATTTTATGCTTGTATATTTTTAGCTGCATACAGTAAGAAAACAAAACAATGAGATAATTAAACTGGCAAATCATTGTCAATTAAAATGTCATTATTGTGTCAGTCTGTTAAACTTACCAGAAATGGCATGTCATTGTTCCATTGAAACATAATGGCATCCAGTGGCTTTTTGTCAGTAATGGTGAAAACAATGGTATGACTGTTACATAATAATGCAATGTCTATAATTTATTTGTACATGTTATGCTATCAGACTCTCACAGATGTAACTGTGTTTCCTCCCCTACTGAGAAAACAAAATTCTCAAAGCAAAGGAATACATATTAATGACTGGATCAAAAGTCACCTGTAATGCAACAAATGTCCCTTGCTACCATCAAAGCATGTCAATAACTGAAACAGAACAGCACATATGCCATGGGAGAGACAATGCAAGAAGCTGATGAGATGCATGAGATGAATTACAAATGAGAGAGACGGGCGAGGAGAAGGGAAGAAGTGAATAAATACAACTATATTCCCATTCAGAATTATACATTTGTTCTATGTCAATATACGCAATTCAAATGAGGAGATTTTGTAAAACACACATCCAGCACTAAAAGATATGATATGATGAAATGAATAAAGTCAGCAGAGCTGGAGATTTCTGTATGACTGAACACTTTAAAACAAAGACATTTGATTAGCTATTGATGCCACTCCATGTATCCTCAAAGCTAATCAGGCTTTTTACCTTGTTTACCATGGTTCAGTAGAACATTTCTATAGGAAACCACAGGATGCTGCTTTTAGATAAAAGATGCCTCCAGGGAGATTTGAAGTTTTGGGTTTAAATGTATTGCAAGATGCAGATAGGTTAGTGTGTGTGTTAGATTGAGCTGCAACAGAGAAGAAGACCAGGGTAGAGCACAATTTGGTGAATTACATGGTTAACACACTTGGTGCAATGAATTTATCTAAGTAGAGAAATCACAAAACTGTGCTGGACACCATCCCTCCAGCACAAGGTCTGAAGATCCCTGGTCTACTAGTGCATCTCAAATTACAATAACATGAAAAAAAATGATTGTGCATTTAACGTAGTTAAAAAATGTAAATACATTTGTAATTAATATGTAAAGTGATATATCTAGCCTTTTTTCATTTTTAACGTTGATAATGTTTGAATAGCATAAAAAAAATAATACGGATGTTTGATTGCCATGAGGTATAAGCTCATTTCTTTCTACATAAAACATTACAATATATTTATGTAAAAATTCATAAAATATTAAATTTTATGAACAACAACGACCTTTTCCATAATATATGATTTTGTTGAGATGCACTGGTAAGTAGATGTTGGACATGCTACACCTGGTCTTTGCTTTGTTTTGGTTTATTTGATGCTCATCTTCACAGGAGTGACCCAGACGTTGGGATGTGGACTCGGAAGACGTTGAGACAGGAAAGACTGTTTTACTGTTTATTATGTTTGGCTGTTACCCAGAGAGGGATGAGAAGATAATAAAATTGTTGCTGTGTTCTTCACAATGAGAAGAGTGAGAAATTGTAACTTAATGAATTTGAGAATGCTAGCTTGTGTGATTGTTTCATGACCAATAGAAAAGAATTGCTTGAATCATATATTAAAATAATTTACATTCTATTTAATGCAAAAGACTTTCCTTCTCTTAAACAGTTACCACTATGTGAGTAAGAAGCTGTGATAAGAGAGCAACTGTTGCTGATGGGGAGTGAGTTTCTAAGAAGGCAGTGAAAGTTCTGAAACAGAGATGGTGGAGCAGGTGGCTCAGTAAGACATGGTTAAGCCCGGTCTCCACTAGCACAATCAACAGAACTCTTTTTTTGGAGATAAAGTTGTGTACAATGGTGTGGGAGTTCTAGAACTCCAGCTGGGTCAAACACATGCCCATCTGACTTGATCCACACCAAGAATCACAGTAAAACAAACAAATCCTGGACTAAATATAGCAACGTCCACTGTGGTGTTGTGGGCTATGAACTTCACCTTGTGAAGTAAATTTTTTTTTCTAAGCGATGCGATGAGACTCGGTCAGAGATTCAATCACTACATTTCATGTACTGACATGCCCAGAAACACATCGATTTATGAACAGAATTCAAAAGCAAGAAAGAGAGGAAAACTTCTCGTGTAAATCCCTGTGGAACTGCACCATATGCGAGACCAGCCTGAGGAAAGCAACAAGAACAAGTGAAATGGAACAAACGCACAAGCTGGAAGACCACTGGGCTGAAACTCAGCAGGGTGCCACTGCATTAAGCCATCATAAGCACATCCACAAAATCAACAAACATCAGCACTAACAAGAAACATCAGAAACTAAGTAAAGCTCACTAACTATGCCGCGTTGCTTGTTTTGAACTTTTGAACTTAACTAGGAGTATTATTAAAACATCATTACACATAAAAAAATTGTACTTAACAGTTAACTTGCAAAGATTAATGCCAGAGCGACTGACCACTAGATATCAGTGTAATACCACCACATTGAATTGTAACATCTATATAATGATACACATGGTATTGTTTTTTGGCAATACACAACCCTAATTACACCTGAAATGCATCATAACTAAGCTGGAATGTGTTGTTCTGGCTAATCAAAAGCTAATCAAATGTGACACTGTGTGAATATTGGCTCATTTACAATGCATTGTGCCTCCACTGGAGTTGCATCAAGAATTGACCATATTAAAACACTTCAATACTCAATTCTGGCAACTAATTCTATACTCTAACTTTCTGTACTCACAACACTTTGTATTACAAATAAATTGCACTAATTTAACATTTTAAACTTATGTTTGATTTAATTTAGCCAGAGATTCAATTACATTTTGCCAGAAAGAAGGTGAAACAATTAATAGACTGGTGCAAAGTCAATAACCTGTCTCAGAACGTTGTGAAAATTAAGGAGATTTTTTAATATCGCTTAAGTCCAATGAAGGAAAAATAATGTTACATTCATATTTTTGAGAAGAGTACTTAACACAGCAATTAATTTCAACCAACGCACCTTATAATGTAATAAATAAATACTAGAATTATAACGTTATCAGTAATTGTCTTTGCTTAATTTTTGTTAACCGGCTTCTTTAGGATTTGAATGAACTAAACATGCACAACAAAACCACAGCTCAACTTTCACACACCTGCAAAATTAAATATCTAAAACAAACTAGAATCATTTAAATTTTAAACAAATACATCAGATTAAAATCTTAAGGTTCTGTGTAGACATTTAGTATTAGGTTTATTGGGATCATTGCTGTACATGTTTAAACTCAACAGTTGCTCTGACAGATCAATCAGAGATATGACTGTAATTGTTCAGTAAATAACCGATAACTGGATCTGAGAATGTGCTGATGCTTGGAGCACCTTCCCCTATTTCAGGGTCTCCTCAGCCTTCATTGCTTGCAATTCCAGTTGCAATTCTCAACCTTAGACCAAATGACCACCTTGCTAACCTGTTGCCATGGTAACACGCAAGCCACAGCAGGTCTCCTGGAAGACACAGTTTATACATCATTTACTTCTTATAGTGAGTGACAGGTGGCAGTTCAGTCTATCACTACATGCTGGGATGTTCTATAACATCTCTCACCTTCAGCTGCAGAAGTACTGCAGGCATGTACTCAGAACACTGCCTCAACTGTATTTTGGAGAATTTAGATGCTAAAACTACTAACATCTCAGACAGCTATGAGCCCATATGAAGTAGACTACAGCTTTTAGTAAACAACCTATTAAAATAACTTTCTTTCTGAAATACAGTCAGAGTTGCATATTCACACGAACAGGCAAAGCTAACGGCTGAATAAGCAGTTATGTCCAAATGTTTGTGGGCGCCCCTTCTAATGAATGAATTCAGCGACTTTAAGTTACAACTGTTTCTCACTCAGATGTGCAAATGCACACACAGCTTGTCTAGTCCCTGTAGAGAAGTACTGCCAACAGAACAGGACCCTCTCATGCAGATAAACATGAACCTATTGGCACCATGCTTAATGCAAGGTGTGGACTAAAGGGATACAAAGCCCCCCAGCAGTGGAACTGTGTTCTGACCTCCTAATTCTCCAGTCACTGAATGCAATCAAATCTTCACAGCAAAGCTGCAAAATCTAGCAGAAAGCCTTTCAAGGACAGTAGGCAATTACTCAAAAAATGCAGGATAATATCCTAGAGTTGTTTTTTTTATAATAAATCTAAAGTTTCCACAAATTGAGAGTATAGACTGTAATTAATTAGATGTTTTGAAATTTAATCATTGCATTAAAGCTTGTAATCTGTGTAATCCATAATCACAAGCCTAGATCAAACTGGGCTATCTGGACTTGGATGGCAACAGGCTATACTATACACACATCAGAATAACCATGCTGTGATTACTCCTCTTTAATTTTAAAGTAGCACATGTCAGAGCCACCATACAGCTCTAGCAAGCTACACGTGCTTGCTCGAGTGCATTCAGACAGGAAACAAGCAGAAAAGAAAAAAGAAAGCAGAAAGGCATGAGAGAAGGACTGATGGAGTGAAATGTGTGTCTTTTCAGACTTTAATTACTGAGCATGAATGGTTGGCTCAGCAGAGAGCACGGGCACAGAGAGAAAGCCTGACTGCCCCCATCTCACATTGACCCTTTCAAACCATCAGGCAGCTTTTCAAAGACTGTGGACAGTGTACATGTGTAT
>BRDA01002608.1:2289-19827 GCA_036984385.1 Crenuchus spilurus | reverse complement strand
TTTGTAATAGCGCTTTGTTAATGTTTTTTGCGTTTTGTGATTTGTAATAGCGCTTTGTTAATGTTGTTGTGGTTTGCACTTCAGGGCCACCGTATTAATTAGATGTTTTGAAATTTAATCATTGCATTAAAGCTTGTAATCTGTGTAATCCATAATCACAAACCTAGATCAATCTGGGCTATCTGGACTTGGATGGCAACAGGCTATACTATACACACATCAGAATAACCATGCTGTGATTACTCCTCTTTAATTTTAAAGTAGCACATGTCAGAGCCACCATACAGCTCTAGCAAGCTACACGTGCTTGCTCGAGTGCATTCAGACAGGAAACAAGCAGAAAAGAAAAAAGAAAGCAGAAAGGCATGAGAGAAGGACTGATGGAGTGAAATGTGTGTCTTTTCAGACTTTAATTACTGAGCATGAATGGTTGGCTCAGCAGAGAGCACGGGCACAGAGAGAAAGCCTGACTGCCCCCATCTCACATTGACCCTTTCAAACCATCAGGCAGCTTTTCAAAGACTGTGGACAGTGTACATGTGTATGTGCATGTGCTCTTGTGTGATTTCGATGAATGGTATCATCATGGGCAAAACTCACTTATACCTGCACTCTCATCAGGCTTTAAACATAACAGTGGTTAGAATATCCTGACATATTACCACTCTCTTCTGATTAAGACTGATTAAAGGAGGCTATACAGCTACAATGTGAAAACATCCTCTCCCTGCCCTTATTTAGAGCTACTTACAGTTCAAACAGGTTAACAAGGGAGGTGAAATTAATGTTAGAATGTTGCCCAAGGATGCTAGTGGTATAGTGTGGTGTGCTTGTCCAGGTGTAATAATACCCAAAGACAATGAGGTCAGCTGTATTAATCACTACATTACATCAACTACTGCTGAGAAGCAAACTAAAAGAAAGAACACAAAAGAGAATGGGTTAAAAGTAAATGCATGAAAGAAAGAACGAAAGAAAAAAAAGAATGAAAGGAAACGTGAATAAATCAATAATGAAGAAATGGAAGGAAAGACAGAAGGAAGGAAGGAAGCAAGAAAGAATATCGAATAAAGTGAAAAACAGGAAGAAAAAAAGACAAAACAGAAGAAAGTGAAGAAATAAATGTGAAGAATAAATAAATAAATAATTAAAAGGAAGAAAGAAAGAAAAAGAAAGAATGAATGGAAATGTGAATAAATCAATAAAGAAGAAATGGAAGTAAAGACAGAAGGAAGGAAGGAAGGAAGAAAACATGCAAGGAAGGAATGAAGCAAGAAAGAATATTGAATAAAGTGAAAAACAAGAAAAAAAAAGACAAAACAGAAGAAAGTGAAGAAATAAATGTGAAGAAATAAATAAAGAAAAAAGAAAGAAAGAAAGAAAGAAAAAAGAAAGAAAGAAAGAAAAAAAGAAAGAAAGAAAGAAACGAATGAAGCCAGGAAGAAAACATCAAGAAGAGTGAAAAAGATGGAAGAAGGATGGAAGTATGGAAAGCAAGAAAGAAAGACAAAATGGATATATTAATAAATCAATAAAGAAAAAATGGAAGGAAAGACAGAAGGAAGGAAGGAAAAATGGAAGGATGGAATGAAGCAAGAAAGAACATTGAATAAAGTGAAAAAATAGAAAGAAAGAAAGAAAGAAAGAAGAAAGAAAGAAAGAACAACAGTGATGAGTGGTCGGATTTTAATTGTTTAATTGACGAGCTAAAGTAATTCCAGCTCTTATTCTATTACACACTCAAACAACTGAACTGACTACATCCTTATACACACACACACACGCACACACACACACACACACACACACACACACACACACACACACACACAAATGTAGTTCTGAAAACCTAAAGAATAAAGATGCAGTAGGAAAACTGGCAGACCTGCACAATCAGAGGAAAAGACATGAAGCCAGAAGGCAATAATCTTATAGCAGTCTGTGCTCACACCATGTGCAGTACAGTACGCATGCCAACTGGCCAAACATCTATAAACTAAAGCATTAAACACTCTTATCCATTCAAACAGCCTGAACAGTAGACTACACCATGCACCTGTCACACAGATTTACATCAGTAAGACCTTAGCTCTCATCTCTGTACCATGATAATGAACAGCAAAAGACGAAGCCCCTATATTACTGATTACTTAATCAATTCATCAAACTATTCAGTAGGTTACCTGATCACTAACGTAATCCATAATGACAAGCCTATATTAAACTGGGCTGTCTGGGTTAGCACTGTGTGCAGTAAGAATGCCAGCAGGCTACATTACGCACCCATCAGAATGTTGTGATTAGCACATGACAGCCACTATATAGCTCTTTCAAACAGACAGTTGAAGTGGAACAATGGACTCTCCATAAGGCTTGTTTCTTTGTAAGGTTAGATCTAACTAAATGAAACACTTAATAATGATGCTAAAGCACAGAAAATATTTAAATCACAATTAAACACAGTTTAATTACTGAGATCAAAACATAGTTTAAAATAAAACTAGGTAATCTTGTTTACTATTAAATACTTTTTCGCTCTGAGCAAAGGCAGCTGTGGGCCTTGTTGGAAGTTACCTTTGCAGCCAGACGTTTGACAGCCTCCTCTCTATGTCTTCGGAGCTCAGGTGTGCTGGGGCAGCTGTTAGATTGCAAGGTGTTGGTGGTGCTGGGAGGAGGGGTGGGCTGTGGTGGCTGACTCAGAGGCAACTCTGAACTCTGCTCCCCACCTGCACACAGAAAATCTAATTAACATTTTACCAAAGGCCTGCACCGTAATCAAGCTGTCAACTCGACCAAAGGACCCATTCCGGCATCATTAAAACACCCCCAGAACATACAGAGCCTGCTCCAGAGTGAACCACACCATGCCCGCAGTCCTCAGTGAAAACGTCCTGATGTCTATGATAAACACAATGCCCAGCATCATTCAATAACAGGCAGAAATGAGATTCAGCTGTCCTGATAACATTTCCAGTCATGAACAATCCAAGTTTTGTGCCTCTTCACCCACTGTAAGCAGGCAACTTTGTGAGCAGAAGATTCTTGCATGCCACTCTACATCAAGTCATGTGGGCTGTTAAACACAGCAACAACTAAGCTGAAGCAACTCAGTAGGACAATTCAAAATGTGCCATTATTCCCAGTGTGAGGAATCACATTATGCTGCACAATTTCATGTCATTATGAGAGCTTTACTTACCTTTTGGGGAAGCATTAGGACTATTGGAAGCAATCTGTCTCATGCGGCCTCCATGGCAACTGAGTGCCACCAGTCGGGAGATGATGGCCGTTTTGCCAAAGCCCACATTGCCCACTACGGTGGCCCCATGGCTTTCGCCTGTCTGACTCTCCATCAGGGCATCCTCCAGCTGCTGGAACAGCCAATCACGGCCCACAAACACAGAGTCCGTTGTGATGCTGGGCACTTCAAACAGCAGAGGCTTTAGCATGATATCCACAGGCTTATATGGTGCAAAGCGTGCTGGGAAAAGAACAAACACACACACAAACATACACCACAGGTCCGGTCAGTCTGAGGCCAACAGTTACTTTATCTAAAGACAAGGTTTTGCTTATTTATGCCTGCAAATGTGATCAGAGCACGCTGGTGCATTCTTAGTGTAACGTCTGAAATTTGACTAAATTAGTTCAGATGCAATTTTGCTACCTGAAGAAAAAACTTATAACTTATATTTAGTATTTAGTGATACGGCTGCACTATGTCATGTGAGATCCTTCTTACCCACTGCAATAAGGCTCTACAACAGGTCTCCATACTGCAGAGAGAGAACTGCTCTCCTGCTGTCTGGACAGTGCTGATTCACATCATATCACAATATACACAGTACTGTACTACATGTTATATTCATTCTCAGTATGAAATAAAATACGTCATACTAATAATTCATGAGATGCCTGCTCTCATGCAAATGTCACAAATCTGTTTAATATGCTTATACAAATATGTTAATAGATACAATTTTATTCATTTTTTTATTAAATTCTATTTTAACCTGTCTATTCTTATTTCTACCCAATATATAAACATTTATGTGCTACTTCCTACAGAGTCCATCCATCTGATTACAATTCACAAATTCCAATATATTGCTATTTTATTACTGGTAACATTCCTAATTGGCTATGTTTGCAAATGACAGTGATAGGGATACACCCTTACATGACTGGTTTGCACTTCAATTGGAAATAATGAGCTGCATTGAGGGATGACTATAAACTAACAATCTTAACTGGCAGGTTATTCTATTTCTGATACTGCTAGGAATGCCAAAAGCTATGTGGATAAACACAAATCAACGGAAGAAGGTCTGGAAGAGATTTTTTAAACAGGATTCTTAAGGATTCTCCTTAAGCTAAATGCTGGTCTTAAATGATTAGAGGAACACTATCTGCTACTTTGATCCCATCATACAGTGGGCTGCCTTTGTTTGCAGCTGAAATAATAGTGTCAAACTATATTTTAACAAGTGCCAAGAAATACAAAAGTCAAATGCATGTAAATGGAAAGAAATGCTTGCAAAAGACAGATCAATCAGAGACCAAAGCTCGACTGGTTCTGTAGTTTGAAATCTAGATCTAAAGAGGAATTTCACATTCTTTCAATTCTTTTCCTTTCATGCCTCTATAGGGTTCCGTCTGAAACGTTAAAGCTGAGGAATAAAAATATTCCTTTGCAGGACAGCTCGGCTGCTCAGAATCTGAGGTGTGTGTGTGTGTGTGTGTGTGTGTGTGTGTGTGTGTGTGTGTGTGTGTGTTCTTAAACAGCTGGTGCCACACATTCTTTCTTTCATTCATCCTTCTTCCTCTTCACTCTTTCACTACTTTCTCTCTCTCTAACCTCCATCACATCTTACTTACTGTTTCTCTCTTCAAAATGCTTCAAACCATCTCTCTCTCACTCGCTCTCTCTCACTCGCTCTCACTCTCAGGATGAAAGAGATGGTTAGGTGCAGTGAGCCCGGGGCAGGGCTGCTCTGAGTAGAAGATGCTGCAGAAGACGGTACGAGTCCTCCATTCCCGTTTTGCTTTCAACAGGGTCACTTCAAACTTCTCTGCTTTCTCTGTTTAACCCCATCTTAGCTACCATATCACCAGTGATACACTACTACTCAAAAGTTTGGAGTCACCCATTACATTTTTTAGCTGTTCTGAGACTGATAAATTCACAAATGCTGCTGCTCCAGATACTCAATCTTTTATGGTACAAAGGTGAAAAATACTTATACTAGTTACTTATAGTAACAAATATCTCCTATTCTAATGTATAGACTGTTTCCTGAGGATGATTATGGACAATTATATCCTGTTCTAGTATCTACTGGGGTTCATTATAGACAAATGTATCTTGTTGTAGTGCATTGTGTTTTTTTTAATCTACTACAAAGCTGGAAAAAACGTTTTCTTCTGCAATAAAAGAATGTAAAACTCCAGGTGCCCCAAACTTCTCAGCTGTAGTGTACATTCAGAGACTTTGTCTTTTTCTCCTTTAACACTAAAACATTAAAATCAGCCCTCAATATTGTTATGAAACATTTTCTAGCATTATATAAAATAAAGAACGCTGCCTTCATTGTTCACTGCACTTAAGCTAGATTTTAAGCTGGGATTCAAACATATTCAGTTCACATACACTATATGTCCAAATAGAGCTGGGCGATGTGGCCAAAAATGTTATCATGATAATTTTTTCTATATTGATCAATCTCGATAATTATCATAATATTATATTTTCTAACACTGTCATAGTTTTAAACATCTTTCTAAAAACATCAGACTAGATACATGAAATGTTACTATTTAAAATATTAAAATGTTTATATTGCTAGATCATAATATTGTAGCGTCCGGCTGGACGCGTTGAAAGGATGGACGAGAAAGACGTTTACAGTCGTTGCTTTATTGTTGAAACTTACAATGATTGCTGTCGGCCGCAGCCACTCCAAAATACCAACAGACTAGAGAGCCAAGCTAAAAGGCTAATGCTAGCACTCGGGCTGACACACACACACACACACACACACACACACACACACACACACACACACACACACACACAGTGAGCTTGCGCTCTCTCGCCCGGCCCCACTACGCTCTCCCCCAATCACAGCTTGTCTTAAACACGTGTTAGCGGCGCTGGTGGGGAGGAGCTAACAAGCAGCAGTATTAGACTTCTGAACTCACTGTCAAGCTGCTTAGACGTGAAATGGAAACGAACGTTAATGCTCATCAAATTCTATTGTCCCGGCTTATCATCGCCATCAAGAGAAAAATTATTGTGAAAAAAATCAATATAGTTTTATCGCCCAGCACTATGTTCAAATGTTTGTGGACATCTCTTCAAAGGAATGCATTCATCTACTTTAAAGTTGCACCCATTGCTAATACAGATCAGATGTGCAATTGCACACAAACAGCTTGTTTAGTCCCTGAAGGGAAGTACTGTGAAAAGAACAGGACTCTCTGGAGCAGATAAACATGAAATTAAAGGCGGCTCCTGCATTAAGCTGTAGTGCAGTTGAACTGTGTTCACTGGAATGATGGTGCTCCATCCAGTACTTTTGGGATGACTTGGGGATGACGTGGGTTGGAGATCATCCAACATCCTGACCTCACTAATGCCCTCCTCACTGAATTCAATCAAATCCACACAACAATGCTCCAAAACGTTTGTCCATAGAGTGTAGGTAAATATCTAAACATGTTAAAAGGAGTACAGAACATTCATCACCAAAAATGACTCAACATTAAATGGTGAAACACAAGTTTTAAAACCCACCAGTGTTCTCTAACCTCATTTATTCTCCCGCTAACAGACATGTATATAAACTCTCTTGTAGAATCTGCGTCTGGGCTGCTGCTGGCTAACATGGGGGTGTAAGGAGCAAAGGTTTATTTGTTAAATCCTCTATTAGAACATTTACAAGGTCTGGGAAAAGCTAAAAAACAAACAGCCTGTTGCAAAACGCTCAATATTTACAGCATCCTGTGTTTACATGACTCTCTAGGTTCTACATGGAGGAAAAGAGTAAGGAAGTAAAGAGGAGAGAGAGAAAAGGAAAAAGGGATATGGACCAGTTTGAAAATTATGGGAGTGCTCAGTGATGTAGACTTGCATTATTTATGTCTTGGGCTTCCCCAAGAAAACTCCAGCTCCAAACTCAACAGCAAACATGTGCAAAATGACCCAGTAATATACAGGCAATATCCAGTCCTGAACCTTTCAGCAGCTGTTTGGGCCAATGGCATAATGTCCCTTTTTAATCCATACAACAGCTTCATTTAACCATTAACTCTTTAAAACTGATGTGCACATGTCCTGGAAAAACAATCACAATATATCTAGTGATAAAGACAGCCTCCTGCATCTTTCAACAGTGATAGACAACACTGTAGCACATAGAAAGTCTAAATTCTACATAAGCATCTGTTTCAGTAAGACTGATGTGAATGTAGATTTACGTTTATGAGTGAATCCCTGGCAAGATGCACAGTTTAACAGGGTTATCATGTCAGGAACCATGTCAGGAAAAATGTCAGCCAGAAAGAAGTTGGCCTATTGGCCTCATTTCCTTCAAATAAATAAGCTACACATGACTTGAAAACACAGTCAAAGGATGGCAGAGCACAGTAGTGTCATGCGACACACACAGTCCTACTCTATGCACTGCACTCAAACTTAATTGCAATTTAATTATCTAATGACATTAAGTCTGGATATAAGCAGGGTCAGTTTGAATCAGGGTCAGTTTCCATGTTTTTTATGTCTTTCTTTTCTTCTTTGGTCCTTAGCTGGCAATTCAATACGGGCGATTCCACAGCCAATACGCTGCTGTAGGTGCCAATAAGTCCCGAGCTCTCTTCACAACGTTCCTCCATTTTTCCCGGTCCATTGCTGCGGCCTTTGCCTGTATTAGATCTAGGCATTGGTTACACAGATCCTCCTCGATCTGCTTTGCCCAGGTCTTCTTGGGCACAGAGTTCTGGATTTTCCAGTGGACGGGCCAGTTTCTCCAAAGCAGTTGATGTGGGAGCCTGGACTCGGCCATCCTGCACATGTGCCTGAACCATCGAAGACGTCGTTGTTGGATCGTCTCTTCAATGGTTGGTTGTTCAAGACACCTTGATCGAATCGTGTTGTTGGTAAGATGGTCCCGGAGGGAAACTTTGACGATCTGTCTGAGGCATCGCATTTGGAAGGCCTCAAGCTAGTTGATGTCTGACTTCAGCAGAGTCCATGCTTCAGATCCATAGAGCAGAATTGGCAGAATAAGTGTTCAGAAGAGACGGATCTTGGTCGCCGTTCCAATGTTGTCTTTCTTCCAAAGACACCAGTTAAGTGAAGCGAACACTGCGGCCGCCTGCCCGATTCTGGCCTGAATGTCAGCTGAAGACGCCACTTTCTTCTCCTGGATGAGTGATCTGAGGTATTTGAAGATTTCTACTTGCTCAATCTGTCTGCCATTAAGGTGGACGTGGGCGGGTGACCCATCCGTCGTCAATACCGTCGTCTTGGCCGCATTTATCTTGAGGCCGTACGGCGCAGCGGTGCGGGCTATGTCGTACAGAATGTTTTTTATGTACCTATGTACATTTTTAGTGGCTGACAGACCCAAATCAAAGTAAGTTCCACAGTACTGTTCCTCAATACACTGTCCTAAATGTGTTTGTTTTTTTAGGTTTGTGACTTGAATGGGCAATGTACTAGTAGCAGTACCTTTATCGTGGGGTGGCCTTCCTCCGGTGTTGTGCCAGGGCATCCGTATGGAGGTACGCAGGGGTGTGTTGCGCTGCTCATCAAGATAGCTCAGGTCTTCCAATTTAGTAGAACTGGTAGCTATAAAGAAAAAGAGAGAACGTAATATTAAAATAACAAAATGTATCTTTTAATAAAGAAGACACGACCCTTTTACTGGATTTAGAACAGTTTACAACTACCATGCACTCTGTAAGTACTTTTAAGATGTCAAATGAGAAATCGGGTAAACACAAACTGCATGCGAGCGAATAAAGATAAGAAAACAGTAAACTAATGAAAGCAGTAACAATGAAAGAGGGGTTGCAAATGACATCATCGCCCATCACAGACACAGTAACTCACTATGCATGAAAGAATCCAGGTCAGGGAGAACACACAAATGTATATATACACATATACATGTCCCATTTCAAACAAAGCTGTTTTGAACTGAAATGAGGAAGGTCATGCAGAAATATCTAATGAGGTATAAAGGACAAAGAGAGAGAGAGAGAGAGAGACAGAGAGGGAAAGAGTACAGAAGAGAGCATAAATGAGTAGATTTCATTCAATATGTGAGCAGTACATTCTAATTCAGTATAAAAAGACAATAGACAATGTGATCACCCTCTCAGACAATGAAATACACTGCTATACGTCAGTATATTCTAAAACAAACCAAATATATCTCCTTTGTCCAAATACCGTATACAATTACTGTTAATTTGTTCCAATTAATCATCAATTACTGCAATTAACAATCAGAAAGTACTCCACACCAGCATGCACTTTCGCTCAGCCTTGCTCTAAGCCAACAACCTGTTAGCACTAAAGCAGTAAACTCCCTGTCACTCCGTCCACACTGCTAATTCCCTGTCCGGAATCTTTGTGGTACTCACAGTGCTGGAGGAGCTGGGCACACGGTCAGGCGTGGAGGACAGAGCCTGTTCCCCAGACCCAGGCAGCAGGGAGGAGGAGCATTCCCCCCTGAGAGAGAGAGCTCTCATAAGGGCAAACACACCAGCCCACCACCCTGACACACAAAAACCTCCATATCCACTCATTCATTCACTCATTCACTCAAATTCAACTGGTGAGTGGAGCTGCAACGAGACCGAGAGAGACGCTACTGAAGATACAGCACATAGTCGGAGTGAGAGAGAGAGAGAGAGAGAGAGAGAGAGAGAGAGAGAATCCAACACTAGATCTGTGAAGTAGCGCTGCAGCTCACAGAGAGGGTGGGGAAAGAAGAGAAATGTGGAAGCCACTCTTTGTCAACCGAGCGACTGATCATGCCAAGTAGCCGTGGAGTAATTAATCAATGATCATTCTGAAGAAAAAAGGCAAGGCTGAATGCGGAAGGGAAAGAGGCAGGCAGGGGGACCAAAAGAAAAAAAGAAGACATGTAAATGGATAGGTAAGGGACAGAGGAACAGGCTTGACAGAAAACTGAAAAAAAGAGAGGTGGAACAAAACCCTGCCGACAGAAAGAGGGCATGAGGGGGGAAAGATAGGAAGAAAAGGACACAAGGGGATGAATGAAAAAGAGAAGGCAAGAACCGGAGAGAATGAGATAATTCTCTGATGCAAGACAAGAGTGGCTATGGGAGGAACTGGAGAGAGCGAGAGTGCATATGAGAGAGAGAGAGAGAGCGAGAGTGCATATGAGAGAGAGAGAGAGAGAGAGAGAGAGAGAGCATATGAGAGAGAGAGAGAGAGAGAGAGAGAGAGAGAGAGCGCATATGAGCGAGAGCGAGAGAGAGAGTGCATATGAGAGCGAGAGAGAGCGAGCATATGAGAGAGAGCGCGAGAGAGAGAGAGAGAGAGAGAGAGTGAGAGCGAGCGAGAGAGAGAGCGAGCGAGAGAGCGAGTGAGAGCGAGCGAAAGCGAGAGAGTGAGAGAGAGCGAGCGAGAGCGAGAGAGCGAGCGAGAGCGAGAGAGAGAGCAAGAGAGCGAGCGAGAGCGAGCGAGAGAGAGAGCGAGCGAGCGAGCGAGAGAGAGAGCGAGCGAGCGTGCGAGAGCGAGCGAGCGAGCGAGAGAGAGAGAGAGAGAGAGCGAGAGAGAGAGAGAGAGCGAGCGAGCGAGCAAGAGAGCGAGCTACAAGCCCAATTCTGAACATCTGTGAGCTGCAGTGAGATGCTCCCCTCTGCATGTTTAAGTATAAATGAGCTCAAACTCAGAAGGCACAGAATGAATGCTGGCAACTCCCCCAACTCCTGCTGATGGTGTAAATGAGTGACCTCTGGTCAACACTCTTTCAGCACACACCTGGTAAGTGAACACTCTCTTTTCCATTCAAACGCACTCAGAAAGCAGCCTTTAAGCAGCATTTAATACTGCTGGACCGAAGCAGGAATTATGCCATCAACCACAATGGCAATTTCAAGAATCATGTGATCAAGCCATGACTTTCAATTCTTTTTTGATTCATGTTTGAGTTACTGTTGATCAGTACAGATTAGAGCTCATAAAAATCAGAAATATCAAATTATTCAAATATTTCATTCGGAGTTTTGGTTAATTACAACTCAAACAATATCACCACTGCAACAAAAAAGGCTTGAAATATGTCACGTTACAGGAATTTTATATTAAATGTATGACAGGTCACCATTAAATTAAATAATAATTATAAATGATTTTTTTCTCCCACAATATCCACATTTTTGGAGACATTCCCATTTCAATTCATTTTATTGAGTTACTCTTATTCTATTGGCACATAATTTTGTTTGTTTCAAGATTTTTTAGGATTTCCAATAATAGGAAAACTAGCAGTAGTGGTTTATTGAAAGTAACCAATAATAAAGACTCCACAGTCCGATGGATGCTGGTGACGTACAAATCTAACATATAGAACACCTGTGATCCCCTTATTTCAATACCCTGAAGACAAGATGAATGTGTGAGGGAGGAGTCTTCTTCAGACAAGCTGGTTTCAAAGACCAAGAGTCACACAGCATACATTTTCCATTTATTCAGTCATGAATGATTCACTTTCTGTATGGCAAGCTCTGTCCATCAGGCTCTACACAACACAATCCGCACAGCCAGTGTAGTGGCATCCAGTAAGTAAAACCACACAAAAGCAGAGGGCCAAGTAACTGCTGGAGCAAATCTCCTCTGTAGAAGCACCCCAAAAACAGGGCCCAGGATGTTCCCATTCCCGTGGTAGACGGCGGACACAAGCCAGCTGGAGGCTGTAGAGCCTTGCTGATGTAAGCTAAAGCAATAGCACTCACTATCCAGTGGGACAGACTTTGCTTAGTAATAGGCTTATCATCTGAGGTTTTGCCCAAGAGCTGCTCAGCGTGCCTGAACCCCTCTGAACCCTTCTGATCTGGACCGAAAGCCTGCGATGCAAAGGGAAGACATGCCTTTGACGAATTACTAAACTTAGGAATTAATGCAGGGTTAGAGCTCAACAAAACTCTCAAATCCCCAGTTGAAGAAAGGGTGTGTGAATATCTCTAATCCATTTAGCACTAGCAGCAGAGGTTGGTTTTGTAGCAAAATTTTGAGAACCACCACAAGTAGGGGCACAAAGAAAGGACAAGACACAATAATGTCTAAAATCATTGAGAGATCCAATGAGGTAGCAAGTGACTAAGAAATGGAGACAGTATACCCCTCTCAAAGCATGTAGGAGTTTTGGACAGCTATGCATTCACTCATTGTTCTCATTATATTACACACCAGTTCTACAGCATTTCCCATTTACCAGTGTTACCAGAGGTCCAAGTAAATGAGGCCTTGGCAAATCGAATTGTTGCTGGTGAGTCTACCTACATTGACTCTTTGGTCTTCCAGGAATCAGTGGCCTGGAGTACATTTAATATCAAAAACGGATTGATCTATTTATCTATTTACACAAAGGTGATGTAAATAATCCTTGGCCCAGGCCCAAACCTAATGATTTTCAGACCCGCAGACATCCTACTGGATAGAAAGATGGCAAGGGTGGATCCTACCCCCTTGGACAACAAGATGGGAAACAACCTGGTGAAGGCAAGGAGGAATGAAGACAATGTCAAGACGTCAGCACCTGAAAGCAAGGCTTTTAAGACCGGTGGTAGGCTGTGATTGGTTGTGGTGGGAATGAATGAGTGATGAAGCATTAAGCCTTCCTGTCAGAATTTTTGTTGTGCTTTCATGACGTCTTGTTAATAGGTGACTGGAAGCTGTCACAGAAGAAAGTTGGGCCACAGCCTTCTGGGAAGGACAGAGCAAGTTCTGCTGATAGTCCTGATCACATTTTTTTTCTAAGGAAAAACATCCTCCTGGTGTGGCTGACCATGGAATACCTTTAAGTAAATCTTGCAAGTTCACTATGAGAGATGGCACTGTTGTAACACTGGAGCCATAGACTATGGAACCTTTTGTTAACAAAGGAAAAACATCATCATCAGGAAAGAAATAGACAAGCGCAGTGCTCAGAAGAGTGGAGCTGATGAATATAATGCTGTTTGGACAATGTGACAGCCAAAGTCATGATGCACTTGGTGGAGGAGTCTGTATGTGAAATCTTATTGGTGCAGGAGTACACTGATGTAGGTGCCTTCGCCTTTCCTCAAGTCAGACAGTCATATAACAGATGCTACTGTTTAGGCACAAGGTAAATGAACAATTAACCGTTTGGAGGCATTATCCTTCAAAAACAACCCTTCTTGCAGGCAGCAAATTAAGTTAACATCCAGTTAAGTGAGCTAGTGACTATGTAGATAGTTTCACTTGTTAAGCACCCAGTGTAGTTCAGGCTTACTGCATTAAAATAAGATGCGGTTTTGAATCACCAAGAGATGCTGCATTGCATATTAAATATCAGGGGAGTAGTCCAAACATTTCAGCAGAAAGCCTATTAGAGACCAGCCTACTGATGAAAGCTTTTGAGGACTGCATGGAGAAGCATAAGCCATAATGAGATACAAAAACAAATGGCCAAAGAGCCTGTGGCACTGTAACTCATGCATACTCTCAACTACAGAGATCCATGTTTGACAGTTCACAGTAAGCATGAGGACATACAGAGAGAAAAGAGAAACAGGAAAGAGATGATGGTGCCTTCAAGGTTAAGATAACTGAATTGAACTCTGTCCAGCAATAGGATGCAACCTTCATAGCCAAGAGCACTATGGGAGAGCGTTCCATATTGTTCAGCTCAGAGTTGAAAAGTACAGGCATGAAGGTATGAAAGGAAAAAAGAGGAGTCTCATTTCACGATCCACCCTCTTGATCTGTTTGCACAAAGTGTTTCTAAGCCTGAGTTTAACAGCATGTTCTCAATTTTGGCTATGACCATAATGAACACACTTTCCAAACAACACACAGCAGATGACACTGAAGTCAATGACACTGTATGTATTTTACATAATGTACATATATAAAATACAACTGTATTTAATTACATGTTAAATATATATATATATATGGTCACAAATAATGTTAGTCACATTCATTATTAACTTCCGTCAAGCAGGGTTCTTGCAGGTTTCGGTGAGTTAAATTTAAGACTTTATTAACACCTTTTAAGACAATTCTCAGTGAAATTTAAGACCAACATGACAAATTGCCAGAAACATACTAATGATCCCAGATATTCTCAAAACATTTTTTTTATTAATTCAGTTATACAAAATGATTAATTTAATTCAATATTAGAACAGATAATCAAAATAGTTACATTCTCAACAAAAGTAACCTTACCAACACAACACTAGCATGTCTAAATACATTCTCACCCTACATAAGTTCTTCTTTTATCACCAGTTTCAAGGGTTTTGAGTTGCGCAAGCTTGTCTTTGTATGCCCTTCTCAGGGCATTTGACTTCCTTCTTTATGTCATTCTCAATTAGCAAGAGAGAGAGGTTGAGTGCACAGGAGAAATTTGTATACAATATTGAGTTCATGTGCGTGCAAAAATCTTCTTGCTCGTTCAGCACATCCGCGCACGCTCAGAATTGTGGCACAAACATAACGTCACATCCACTAACACTGGGAAAAGTCGCTAGATTTGTCACTAGTCACTTTTTTGAGAATATAGCAACAAAAGATGCCAACAGTGTAGCAACAGTGATCCTGAAACATGTTCACGGAAGCCCCCCCAGAAACACAGAGAAAAGAACTAAATTTACACTGAAGCATTTAGTAGACGTTCGCAGAAGTTAGCAAAACTAACTGCCGATTAGACTACCCCTCTCTGGAATTAAAAATAAAAACGTCAGACTTTAATAAATTGAATTTAAGACCTTGGATGGATATCTCGCCATTTTTAAGACTTTTTAAGGCCTTAAATTTAAAGTTTTGAATTTTAGACTTTGTAAGACCCCGCGGGAACCCTGGTCAAGTCAATTTCAACTCCTGGTGACCATATGAATTGTGTTTCTCCAGATCATCATGTCTTCTGTTTGGTCCATAAGGCTACTTAATGATTCGTTTGGTTGTACCTACCCATCTTGTTGCTGGGCACCCTCTTTTAGCTTCAACTGTTCCAAGCAAAATTGCCTTCTCAAGTGAACTAGTTCTTCTCGTAAAGTGTCCAAAATAAGAGAGCATCAGTTTGGTCTCAAAAGTCTTCAACGTCATCATTTTTTCCTGTTCTGCATTTTCAATTGTCTACCTTTCCCAAGCATGAAGAAGCACAAAAAAGGAAATAGTCTGGGCCACTCTGTCCTTTGTTTGAGAGAGATCATTACATTGAAAATCTTTTCCAGTTCCTTCATCCTTGCTCTGAGAACATCCAGTCTGTGTCATATTTCCTTACTGCTGGATCTATATTTGTTAATAATTGGTCCAATTATGCAAAAGCTCTCCACCACTTTGACATTTACTTGCCTAATTAACAGCATGTATACATTCAACGTTCTTTACTATGACTGACTGCTTCTGAATAGGTCACATCATCCTATACATTTGAGATCAGATTCTGAGCATTCCTCATCTCCCTGCGTCGTAACTGCAATAATGTGCACTTAGCACATCACTTCAAATAAGAAAAGCATCTGTTCTAAATCTTGTGTAATTTGACTTTTGCGTTGAGACTGCCCTGAAACTGAAGAAGAGTCTCCCTGCAGTGAAATCCACTGCTCTTCACTGGGTTCTGGAATACATGTCAAGATACCCAACATTCTAGAGTGATCTGGAAAATTACATTTCTTTGAAACTCTGACAAGCTGATTAATCACCAAGCTTGTATTTTCTTAAGAACCTCTGCAGTCTACAGTCATACATGCTCCTTTCATCTTTCGCTCACTCTTTATTACTCTCCATCACTCCTACCTCATTCCGTTCACTTCTATGACAGGGGCAGAGAGGGAGGGGGGGGAGAGAGAGAGAGAGAGAGAGAGAGAGAGAGGGTGAGAGAGAGAGAGACAGAGAGGGCGAGCCTCGCCCTCTCTCTTAACTGCTAAAGATCTTCCTGCAGTGGAATGATCTCCAAAAGATCTTTCATTCTTTCATGTGTAAATCCCCTGCTGCCAGGGGTGGAGGGCTTGCCTACACAAAGTCTGCACCCACCATCATCATAACATAGTTATACTGCATTAACAGAGGAAAACAGAGCAGTTCCAGTACTGCAAGGCCAACAGCTTCATCAGATATTGATGCCATGCTGGCCTTAGCCTTGGCAGATCCTTCTCTCTCTTTTTAATAAAATAATCCAAGCAGTCAGCTGTGTTCTCACTCCTGGATTGCAGTGGCTGAACTGTTTTGCAATCGCCTCATACTTTCAATGCGCACAGTTCTTATGGGTTAGTTCTAAAACCCTGCACACGCTGCATAGCCGTGTAGCTATATGTTGTAACACATTTCACATTGCGTAACTGATTACAGTTCTCAGAAATGTTATTAATACATGGACGGCTTCTTTATGAAGTGTTTTATCTACTTGTTCCATTAAAAACAAAAAAATGACAAATGTTAAGAAAAGCAGGAGCTCAAACTTCAAATTAGATTATAAACAAGTCCAATAGGCCCCAATTAACACAAACACTGTCTGTCCAATATGTAATAGAATACTCATGATTAAATACACTAAATCGCTTAAGAAATTTCAGTCACTTAAAGTTTTTTTTTAATAACAGCAGCAGTCTTTGTACTAAATTTGCAGTTTTAATAAAAAAATAAAAAAAGCAAAAATTTATAAAAACGTTTTTGTAAATGACGCTGAAACTAATCTCTGTTTCTTTAGTCATGTTGGGTGTGCTCTCTTGTCTCTTATTGGGGAGGGAACTGGCATGCAAAGAGGGCTTGTGTGGAGAACAGCGATGCAGACATGTCCTGCTGTGCGATAATACACTTTGTAATTGATTTCAGCCATTTAAAAAGAAGGCTTATGAACATTAAGAATGCAGTCAAAACAACATGATTTTCTCACAAAAGGATCAGTATTAACCCCACAGGAACACAAAAAGCTGTGCATCTATTTCTGGGACATAGCTGGTATGGTCCTAGATTGGCCTGAATGGGCCATGAAAAAACAACTGCATGGCATTTCTTAAAAGAAAATAATATTATTATTACATATTTATTACAATGAATGTAAGTTCATTATTAAGATCATTTTAATTCCTAATCTAGCGGCTCAACAGTTTATCCTGATGCTCAGTCAATTGTACGACAGACATATCTCTCCATAATTAACACCCAATAACATACAGTCGTAGTCCTATTTGACAACTCGGCGATCTAATCCTTAATTTTACTAGAATTATTACTTGAATGTAAGTAACATTATTTATACATTATTATTATAAAAGAAAATTCTTTACGGTACGTCAACAAAAAAG
>BRDA01002607.1:55445-71377 GCA_036984385.1 Crenuchus spilurus | reverse complement strand
AAAAAAAAAAAAAAAAAAAAAAAAAAAAAAAGGAGAATAACACAGTCCTAGTAAACTGAAAAGTGTAAAAAAAAAAAAAAAAAAAAAAAAAAAAAAAGGAGAATAACACAGTCCTAGTAAACTGAAAAGTGTAAAAAAAAAAAAAAAAAAAAAAAAAAAAAAAGGAGAATAACACAGTCCTAGTAAACTGAAAAGTGTAAAAAAAAAAAAAAAAAAAAAAAAAAAAAAAAAAAAAAAAAAAAAAAAACACACACCACACAGAGACACACAGAAGAAAATCAGATTCCACTTGCCATCAATAGAGAAAGCGCCCATTTTGGACTCCAGGAAGTCAAAGAGTGTACTCGGACCTGAAGGTCTTCCTCCTCCCTCATCTCCACCATCTTGCCTGGACTTTCCTCGCCCTCTACCCTTCCCTGATAGAGATCAAATAGAGCATCAACAAACCCATGTGGACTTCTACAAACCTTTCTTTAAGGGGAAAAACAATATAAATGTGTAAATCCATTTTGCTAGTGGCTGGACAATATTTGCTTCAGATTATATCTGGTGATATACAGCAGCCACCTATGAGCCCTTGATATTTGTCTTTCCAATTCATTAACGAAAGGCAGCTCTGACTGGAGCCTGATGGAACTCTCTTATCTGAGGTAAATTCCCCAGAGCACATACCTCTGGGCGGCGGACGGCTTGACTCTACAGGAGCCGATTTGGCCTGGTTGGCTCCAGCAAGCAGGGAGTTGAGGGCCACCTCAACGTTACTGTTGTTGTCCAGCAAAGCCTGTCTGGCTGCCTCTTTATTGAAACCCATCTCCATGATATCCCTTAGAGCCCGCTCATCCACCTAAAATTAAGACAGACAGAAGATCATATGTAATGTGGGAGCCTTTTGCTCAAAGGAAGTAGCACAGCAGAGAAAGCTGGAGTGAACATTAATTGCTCCGATATGTCCTGATCATTTAAAACGTGTTTCCTTGCTGATGAAAAGGCTCAAACCATGACTTCAAGAGACACTTTTGGCTCAATGTCCTGCACACAGTCTAATTGGAGTTTAGAAAACAGCAGAACTCACTTTGTAACAAAATTCTGCTCTTTCTTGGGCATACAGCTCAACATGACAGTGGTTGTCACTAGATTTTAGAGTCTTAGTTTAGAGTTGTCCACTGCAGCAAAACAAACGTTTCATGCATGCAGTTCGAAACCTGCCTGAAACAGCACATTTATTTGGTGAGTGTGAGCTTACTGTGCACAGGAGAAAAAGAAGCTTCTTTTTTCCCCTAATTTGGTCACATTCTGGTCTGAAAAACCATCTTGGATATGTGTTCAGCAATATTTTAGCACCATCTGTGCTGGTGGATGTACGTTACCTTTAGTCTGCACCAATAACATTGATCGGGAAATAAGCTGAAGGCTACATTACCAGTCAAAAGTTTGGACACACGTTCTGGACATTCAGTGGTTGTTCATGATTTAAAAATGTTCTGTAGTCATTAAACTATGAGTAAACACATGTGTAATTATTTAGTAAACAAACAAGTAAACAAACCAGAATATGTTTATATTTGACATTCTTCACAGTAGGCACCTCTTGTTTAGATGCAGATTTCTTGGCATTTTCTCAGTCAGCTTTATGAGGTAGTCACCTGGAATGGCTTTCAGTTAACAGCTGTGTCTTGTCAAGAGTTCATGACTTGCATTTATTGCCATTTAATGTGTTTGAGACATCAGTTGTGTGTGCTAAAAAACTGCAAAAAAAAAAATATTCAAAAACTGTCTGGAAGGATGTGCTTTATTAAATAGAGTATTAAAATGTTTACTGTTAATGTTTTATTAAACATTATGTTCAATTAATGTTTGTACTGTGTAAGAAATGTGTTTCTGTAAATTTTTACAATACAACATGGGAAGTGTATGAAACAATGTCAACCCCAGTTTCCTACTAATGACCTTTATGAGCTCTGACAAATGTTTTGATCAACCTCTAGTACCAGAGCAATAATCAAATTAATGAAATAATAATTAAAGAAGTAAGAAAACACACCCATCACTAAACAGCCATGATCTACTCTTACTAAAGTCTCTACTTCCAATCTGATTCCTTAAATCATCTTTTGTATGTATGCAGTATGCCACCACATCCTCATAGTAAGTCTGAACATCTGTGTTGGCTTTTGTCTGCTGTTAGGAAAAAGCCCCTGAACTATTACCAGCTCTCTATAAACTCCCTCTGGTTTGCTCTCCATCCAGCTCTTTTCTCGCTCTTCTCTTCTTTTCTGGTGTGTGTCTCGATTCTTGGGACCAGAGCCTGGGTTAGCAAGGTTGCTCCCTGCATTGCCTCCACCCCCAAACGTGCGTGTCTACACACAAAACAAGCACAATACGACAGCTGTTTAAGAAAAACATGAGCTTTGAGAATTTGTGAGCAAGACAAGTTCAGGTTTGGCTAAATTCCAGAGTTTCTGAACAGAAGAGATCACTATACAGAAAACTGTAATGGATATTGTAATACTAGGAATGAGCAAGGCAGCCGCACACAAAATCATTTCTGCCTAATGAAAAACTACATTTTTTCATTATTCACTTGAGATCAATTATTCACTGTATAGGAATAATTAAGTTCAGCCATAGCCTAAGGGCATGAAATGGACAACAAACCCAATTTTAGATCACTAGGCATTTTTCATTTCCATGTAGCAAAAAACTTCAATCAAGCAAATCAATTAGACTTAAATTGCCATTTCCCAGCAAAGCTATAATTCCACACTTTTGAGACATGAACCCAGGAGCCAAGAAACCACCAAACTCCAGCGCCGCATAGCATTAGGATTGCATCAAATATTAACCAAAATTATGATTCTCAGCAATTAGCTGCCTGAGAAAGGATGCAATTAACTACTGCATCACAACTGCTACAGGACTGCTTATAAAAGTAATCTTATGCATCACAGAGCATACTGTAGTGTTCCAAAACTACTCTGTGAAGAGGCACAGAACTGTGAGCGGACAGCACTACCCATACATTACACAGACGTGCACAGTGATATTCAGATTAGGATATCAATTTAATCAAAATCAAATGAGAACAAACAGAATATATCAAAAAGGGCTATAGACACAGGCCCATGCAGAGCACTGTATGAATAATGTTCATATATACTGGAAGACTAACCCCACCTCTTTGCTTTTGGCAATTTCAGCAATGGCAGCAATCCTCTGCTTCTCAAATTCAACATTTTCATTTGTGGATTTAGCCGCGTTGCTGCTCTGTAAGGTTTTCCGCTGGTCCAGCGTCTTACTGTCCACCTCTTCTTTGCGTACACATTTCTGAGAACAGAAACAGTGTGCTTGATGCAAAGGCTTTGCAGTCATTAAAAATGTCGTACTCGAGATCTTAAATTCTGTTTAAAATTCAAACCAGAATTTAAAGCTCAAAATCAGCCTCAAGCCCATCTTACCTGTCCAAAGGGCAAAAAAGGTGGTGGTCCCCCTTCAGCACCTACATTACTTCTGCTGTGCTTGGCCAGACTCTGTTGAAATCAGAGATGCAATGTTTTAAAGAAATGCACCCTCAGAACACACTGCTAATGGCCACACAAGGAAGAACACATTCATCTTCAGTGTAAGAACTGTGTGCAACAACAACCTGTATGTATGATGATGTAATATAGAATGCATGAGCAATCTGACCTTTTCACTGCATGCAAGTTCTAATGAAAAAGTTTGAGCACCAACAATGTTCTGCAATTATTCTTTCACGTTGCAAAGTTTGCTGCTCACCCTTTGCAGCTCCCATTTCTCAATCATGTGATCCACCTCTCCTCCAAGGACTGCAATCTTGGAATCATCCAACAGCAGAAAGCCGTTCTTCACGGGCACCATGCCCAGGAGTTTCACTTTAGTTCCAGGTGGGGTGTTCAGGCTGCAGTCAGAACAGAAAACATCAGTAAAGATGATTAACACGCTTTTAATAGGGCTTGATTGATATGAAGAATCAATACTGATATTAAGGAAAAACACTCAATCAGGACATGCATACATATAAACAACCTTAATATCAAAGCAGATTTAACTGCAAAAAGACATCTGTGGTGTATTAAATACAAAAGAAAATCTATTTTAAATGAGAGATATGCTGTTACAAAGCCTTGGAAATGCTGCCATATTTAAATGGTTTGTGGTTATCTATCAAAGGGAGAATCCACATATACACAAGTTCTCCCACTTTTATTGACTGTAAGTAATATCCCCCGACACAGGCAGACTTTTTACATCAACTTGCTGTGCAAGTGTGGATTAGCAGCCAGCAGTCTGATTTTAATTAAAGTCAAGATAGCAAAAAGGGAGGAGGAGGAGAGAAGCAAACAGAAGGGAAGGAGGGCGAAACTCAATTTCCCCCTCACAAACATTCCAATAAGCTATAAGCCAGTGGAGACTCGGAGCAGTGAACGTGCCAAAATGTTAGCTTACTTCCTCAAATGGATCTCCCTGCCCATGCTCTGGACCAAATTTCAATACGACACGGTGGACTGCCGAAAACAGCCCTGCTAAAAATAATCGCACCCCTCCACTCTGGTCCACTCCACTCTGCTTGGACGGTCTCCCCCCCCAGGCCTGGCTCTTCTGAGCCCTTCTCATTAGAAAAGCCCAGGGACTTAAGTAGGATTCGAGTAGTTGATGCGTGACGCCACCACTGCAATTAGAGCCATCTTCCTCTAGGCCCGTCCAGCTGCGACAAGCAGGCTCCTCCGGGGATAAAGCGCCACAAAACGAAAGCCAAGCAGGAATGCCGAATGGACTGGGTCTGGCTGGCCCGCTAAGCTCATCTGCTGTTTTTTGGGGGCTTAAGATAACATGAGCATTGAGAGTTTGTGACCCAGACGAACTCATCTGCTACTTATCAGCACTGCAATACAGCAAAAACAAAGCTACACTCACATGGACAACAGTGTCCCTTTAGAGCTTTTCCAGCAATAATAGGTTCTGTGTATAGACCAATGATGTAGTAGGGACGGACAATGATATCAGAATCACACGGGTATTGAGATGTAATTATTCAAAAACCAGTAACAAAAACACCTATATATATTTTCTCTCTCTCTCTCTCTCTCACACACACACACACACACACACACACACACACACACACACACACACACACAAACCATCTAAAAAAAAAGTGAATTTCACAGAAATGCTAATCCAGGTTGGTTCACCTATTTACATATTTTTAAATGTGGCAGCATCAGAATCAGCAGAAGCACTACTACACAAGTTTGTGATCACCCAGAATTCTCCATGACAATATGCTTTGTTTCTGCTGCTCCAGATACTCAGTCTCCCTTGTAGAAGGTGAGGTAGGACAGCGTCACCACTTTTTAAGTTCAGTTTTAGTGTCTCCCACAAGTTGTTGATAGTGAGCTTATAGACCTTTAATAGAGCAGTTCATTCTCCACCAGTGTTTTAGCATATATTTGGTGCAAAGCATCATGGAACCAAATTATTGTAGATACACTATGACAGGTGCATAACCTCAGTAAACACTATTACTAAATTAAACAGGAGATATGTGCAAGCATTTCTCAACTAAAGTACGTTTTGGAAGAAAAAAAAAGGTTCTTGCTCAACATTTGTGAAATAAGTAATACAGTGGAACCTCGTTTATCACTTGTCCTGGTTATCGTCAACGTTTTTTGGAAATTCTGTCCCAGTTATCATTCATTCACCCGGTTTTCGTCAATATGCCGATGTGACTCGCCGCTAATTTTGTGAAAACAAAGCTTCCACCCATCTGTTGGATCTACATTATTTCTTATGGGAAATACTGCTTCAGCTATCATTCATGTCAGTTATCATTAGACACTTTAGAACAGATTAATGACTAAAACCAAGGCTCCACTGTACAGCATTAATACTATCTCAAAGAACAGATCCACCATATTCATACATCCCATGATACCTTGCATGACGTATGTATTTAAACTGCTGGTGGAGAGTAAACAGCCGTGCTACATTATTTAACCTCATAGACAAAGTTTATCATGGACCATGTTCAATTTAAAGGATGACGTTTGAGCACTAAGTGTATGTAGCTGACAAATATCAGCATCGGGCCAAACACTCTGTATCAGAGCACAATTATCTTCAGTTTGTATATTTATTACGTTCACTGAACATTTGTCCCAACAGTCAAAAAACAATACACCTCAGGACACGTTTAAAATGGCAGATTCAAGTATCTAGGCATCACTATGTGAACTGTGATGCTTGGCATCAGAGATACCAAGACTGTGATATCAGTAATTGTGCTATACTAAAGTTCTCTGCCTAACACTGCTGTGGGAACAGTAGATAGTATTATCTCCTGTGGCTGAGGAGGGAGGGAAAGAGGAATGGATATAGATGGAGAGAGAGAGGGAGGGAGGAGGACTGCATAGATAAAGAGAAGTCTGTTCTTCCAACAGCATGGCAGGGCAACGCTACAATCTCCACCTGTAGAGGTTGGCGCATTGCCATGGCGACGGCTGCTGCCTGGCCAGAGCAGTAACTAAGTCGGGTGATTGGAGGATGACGGCCCAATGGAGAGAGGTGAAACAGGGGTTAAAGGAAGGGGAGGTGACGAGAGGCCACAAGGGTCACTGTGCTCTGTGTATCTGGCAGCTCCTGAAAAGAAAGAAGCCTTACATGCTGATCTAGGATCTGATTTCCCTTTGTGAAACTGAACTTGCATCTGCTGTGATCAAGATAACGAAGCATCGACATTTTCCTAATTCTGTAAATGCACATATCAAAACACTAGCAGTGCATCTTACCTCAATGTTAAAACGGTTTCTGAAAAATGTATGCTTTTAATCATTGTGATGGAAATGGGAGATCTTTTGCATCAAATAGCTACACAAACCAAATATCTCATGAATGCATTCAGATTGGCTGAAAATCAAACGTGGACATACACTTTGAGATACATACATGACAACATTTCAGAGTGATTAACTACGTTATAAGCTGTCCTACAGACGACATGTCATTGGTCTGCACTGTCCACATGTAAAAATCTGAGTAACTTAGTGACCCATCCATCTATCTTCTTAAACTCTTAAGGCAGTTCAGGGTCATGGTGGGTCCCCAAACGGTGGGTGCTGAACAGGGCATTCAACAAATTTTTTCCATTGTGTTGATAGCCAATTAATCCACCCATTTGTTACGACTCTCCCCATCTAATGTCTCTGACTCTAGGGGGGTGCAGACTAGCACAGGTCTCCTCCGATGTATATAAAGTCAGGCTCCTCCTCTTTTTGAAATGCTGCCGATACATCACCACCAGGCAGACAACGCAGTCGGAGGAAAGCGAAGGATCTCCAGTTCTGATGGATCGCCTGGTAGATGCCTGAGCCAGCGATATTACTTAGTAGTCCATGTTTTTTGACTTTTGAAACCAGACACTACAGAAGAAACCCACACAGACACGAGGAGAACATGGAATCTTCACCCAGATGAGGCCTCACAGCCCAAGATTCCAGTGTTGAGACACGAACATGCTAACTAAAAAAGCCACCACACTGCCCCTTTAAGTAATGATAAGAGTGATTAATCAGTTGGCCAATTACTGACATTTTTAGATAACCAGCACTGTCAATTAGTTTTTTTAAAAACCAGCATGCGAAGCCGGTAAACATAAAATGGCTAATTTACAGACGGCCCTATCATTGTGGCAGCTGTAGGAGTGTTAGAGCTCCCCCTAGTGTCAATGTTACCACTATACGAGCAGATCAACACGACTGATAAACCTGTCCTTTCATCTCAAATCAACAAACTTTTTTATATTTATATATTTTCTCGGATGCAAAACGACAACAGGACATCAGCATTATATATCAGCCATCTGCTGTCTCCGCTGCACTCTAAATGTCAGCATCAGGCATTGAAAAACAAACCTATATCAAGCAATCACCAATTTTTGCAGCATCCAAATAATTGAACAACCATACAATATGGTAGAGGAAAAACCAAGAAAATAATGAGTTAATAAATGTTTTTGCCCTGTTGCCTTTAAAAACACTGTACACACATTAACAGATCATATAAAGAGCATTGTGTAAACCTTGCCAAATGAACATCCTTTTCATAAGAACTTGCAAATCCAGCAAGAGGTAAACAATAAAACAGATCTGCCCTGCAAGACCTGACAAGGCAGTTTCAGCTATTCCACATAGGTCATAGTTAAAATCACAATCTGACTGCAGCAACATGTCCATTGTCTGGCCCAAGGCAATCACGAGAGCTCTTACTTTGATAAGGCTTACGATCCCACAAGTGGCCGGCTTTAATCTGAATGCTCCTACTTCAGTGTTCGCTGTTGTTTTCATGAGGAAGGCAGGCATGGTTCATCAGACAATTAGCCATAATTATCAGCACGACACTAATTTATTTCAGCTCCACAGTCTAACAGCCACTGATTTCTGGGCGGTTGGTAAAATTAAGCTAATTATGCCCTAATTGCTCAGAAAATCTTAAAGTCACAACTATGGGCAGAATTAACGTTTAACAGACAAGACGTTCATATATGAGCTTCGGAGGGCTGGTTGATTTTTAATTTCATGCATGATTAATTATGATAATGCTCACAACCGCACTAATTAGATACAAGAGATTACTTGTGGGTGGTCAGCATAATTAGCCATTTTCAACTGAACCTGCGGTGAAGTACAAGTCTGCTTTTACTTGTAAAAACACCATAAACTGTGTGAATACATGCAAACATAAAATCTAATAAACTTCTTGCACTGAAAAAAGTTGCTGATATGGGTTGCGAGCTACTTTGAAAAACACTCCTTATTTAATGTATTTAAGAGATTGGAGCAGAATAAAATGAGGCCTGTAAAAGTTATGACACATTTTAAATTAAATGTATATTTTCCCCAAAAAAGCATTAATTCAGCAAGTAAATATAATGTATTTATAAATGCATAGAATTTATGCATTACAAAAAAAAAAAGCACAACAATAACAACAGTATTACTATTATTGTCATATTTATTAACAATTCCAATGCACAAATGTGTTAATCGTTATAATGAATAAACAAACATAAGCATAGGTATATTATGTTTTTTTATCAGCATCTATTATTTATGTCCATAATTAATGACATCAGAATGGTTTTACCTGATTTTTGCCAAATGTTTATATTCAAGCCCTGTGCACATGGTCTGTCCATCAGTCATCTGGAGGCGGAGCATTCGTGGTGCAGTCTGAGACTCTTCATTTTCTTTAGGAGCTGCAACATTGCGAATCTTCTGAACCTGCAGGACGCATGGGCCCTCCAGCTGGAAGGGAAAACAAAAAACAAAAAAAACCCACCAAATTACTACAGCTGTCCTACACAGGAATAACCACGATTTCTTAAAACAGAAAGCAACACTTAACAATGCAGACACTGCAAGTGCATGTTTACAGTTTTTTTTTTTGTTATTGTGAACTAAAGGAACACAGGTCAGCACATTTCCTGTAATTTCACAACTTTAAAGTAAGGAAGAAAATGGAGGCTCATAATAAACAATTCACGCAGTCTCTTATTGCTTGTACTTCATGCTTTTCTGCGAGTACAATTTGAGTAATATTTACTTAGAGGGACATCCAGTGGTTAGCACGTGGAAGTGCAAGAACAAACGTGCCATTTCTCCTCATCAGTACATACAGCAAAATAAAATCATATACTCAAAAAAGTTGGATGTTAACACCACATTTACTATTTCATCATTATTAGGTTAAATACTATGAAAAACTCACTTTTTCAGTGCTACACATGGAGTCACTGGCCACTTGACTATACATTGCATCTGCACCCATTATCCATTTCATCAGCTGCACTTAGTATTTCTACTCTTACACACTGTAGTCCATCGATTCCTCTGCATAGTTTGTTAACCTCCTTTCAACCTGTTCTTCAATGATCAGCACTCCCACAGAACCTCTGGAGAACAGGTATTATTTGGGTGGTGGATCATTCTCAGCACTGCTGTGACACGACTCTATTAGTTCACCTTGTAGATGTAAAGTCAGAGACAGCAGCTCATCGGTCTTTACTGACAGACAAAAATGAGACGGCTAGTTTTTGAGTTTGCAAAAAGGCACGTGGGAGACTCCCCAAATGTACGGAGGAAGGTGCTCAGGTCAGATGAGACCAAATTTGAACTTTTCAGGTGATTCACAACCAAGGAAAATGCTATGTCTGGCACAAAACTAATACATTTCATCACCACAAGAACACCATGTGAAAAATGGTGGTGGCAGCATCATGTTGTGGGGATGTTTTTCAGCAACAGGAACTGGGAAACTTCAATTGAGGGGAAAATGGATGGTGCTAAACACAGGGATATTTTTGATCAAAACCTGTTTCTGTCTGTCAGTGATTTGAGACTGGGGCGGAGGTTCACCTTCTAACAGGACAATGAACCAAAACATACTGCTAAAGCAACACTCAAGTGGTTTAAGGTGAAGCATATAAATGTATTGGAATGGCCTAGACAAAGTCCAGACCTTAATCTAATTGAGAATCTCTGGTCAGACTTGAAGATTTATGTTCACCAGCTAACTTGAAGGAGCTGGAGCAGTTTTGCTGGAGGAATGGGCAAACATCCCAGTGGCAAGATGTGGCAAGCTCATAGAGACTTATCCAAAATGACTTGAAGCTGTAATTGCCACAAAAGGTGGCTCAACAAAGTACTGACTGTGTGTGTGAATAGTTTTGCACACTGAAGTTTTGTTTTGTCATATTTGTTGTTTGCTTCACAATAAAAAGAAAATCAATTGTTCAAAGTTGTAGAGATGTTATGTAAATGAAATTATGCAAACCCTCAAATAATCCATTTTAATTTCAGGTTGTGAGGTAGAAAAACATAAAAAAATGTCAAGGGGGGGTAAATACTTTGACAAGGCACTGTATATGATAAAATGGATAATGAATGTAGATACAAGGTATATTTACCTAAGGCCAGTGCCTTCCAACCCACAAACTGTTAAATAAGCTAACCCAGTCAGTTGGTTAACGGCATGAAATCCAATAAGTTGTTGAGAATTGGGTTCACTTTATTGGGCAATAGGGAGAACTGGACATGTCACCATCCAAGTATCTCCACCCAACTTTAAGAACTGTGGTTGGCTATTTAGTATTTCCACAGAGAATCATACAAATTACACAGAGCATCAAGCATCCAAGCTAATGTTGGAAAAAACACGTGCATGTCTGAAGTTTTTAATCATCAAGTAAACCCTGAGCTTCTGTCAGCCAAAATATATTTTATCTTTTTGTTAATTATCAATCCAATGCAAAAGTAGTTTACTAATATTTTACTGAATGGTAACCGATGCCCTCGGAAAAGAGGACCGGGTCTGCCTGCATTCACCCATCCATTATCTTATCTGCTTAATCCTGATCAGGGTTGTGGTTAGTCCACCACTCCCTCACCGTACGCAGGGCAGGGCATTACAGACTATCCTAGCCAAGCCCAGGACAGGGCACCAATCCATCACTGGGTGAGGCAAAAAGGCACTTAAAACTGTTTATTTTTCAAATGCGACAACGGTTGATCTGATGATTAATCACAGAGGTATTTTGGATAAAAAAATTTTTTACACAGATGATTCATTAAGAGCGACATCAAAATGTGTTATCTTCTGGAAAAAGAGTGAATTGTCCAATTTAAGCAACAATTTGAGGGAAAAAAAACTACATACAAGAATAATTGTAAAAATATTTCATGCTGTTGATTACATTCCTAAAAAATGACTCAAGCTGTTCATTCACAACTTGAATTCAAATGAAATTACCTTTTCCACTCGACCACTGTTGATGTCAGAAGGTAGAAAACTTTTTCCAATGGGCCTCAGATCACTCTGCAAGAGAAATCATTTGTTTTACTTCATGCCCACAGAAAGGCTGCATGTGTCAACATAATGTTAAAATTAACATTACAAATTGTCCTCCAATCTCTTGTAAAGCTTCTTTCCAATCTTCTATCATTTCAATAGTTGAGAGCAGATGTTAATTCAGTGGGTTTAACACAACACGGCAGTCATTTGCCGAAAAGGCTACAAAAATTCTTCTATAAATGTATTAATATAACTTACATTCAACGCTACACTGATGACATTATTGAGCGTTGCTTTCTCCTTCTCTGTGGAATTTTTGCACTCATCTATTCCTTCATCTGTCAGATACCTGATGGAACAATAAAAATAAGAGAAAGGTCTATTAATGCATCTCAAAGATTGTACAACAGAACACAACTATATGGAATCAAACAGTAACATTATCATATGGCGTTCAAAGCTCTTAAAATTATCATTTAGGTTACTAAATGTTGGATATTATACAGAGACATATACTACCACTCTGATTTTTGGGATGACCTATTAAACTCAACTTTCCTGTTACAAGCTAAACTTATTTTTAAAGAAATTTCTTTTTTTTTTTAAGATTGTGATCAATTTTACAAATGCTCCTGCTCCAGATACTCAATCTTCTATGTTAGCAGGGTGAGGTAGGACACAGTCCCCACTTTTTAGCCCAGTTTTTGGTGTCACATGATTTGGTTTTAGGATTACAGCCGTTTACTCTCCAGACATTTGGAGAGTAGCACATATCTTAATTTATCACCAATATCTGCTATTTCAGCATACGGAGTGATTACTGAGGTTTTTTATAGACTAATATCTACTGTTCTAATGTATTTATGACATTTATATGTTACCAGATTGTCATCTGTAATATGAGCTAAACCACTGAAGAGAATAATCAGTTGTACTAAAGTCTATAAGCTCACTGTTAAAAACTCACTAAAAAGCAGTGACACTGTTCTACCTCACACTTCAAACACAGAATATCTGAAGCTGTTGTGGATTTGATAACAGTCTTAAAAATCTTCAGAAATAAAATGTGTTGTCTTGCTGAATTCTGAGACCTCAAACTTTTGAGCAGGAGCGTATTTACTTTTTCCAGAGGCGCATGACTCACACCACACTTTCCTTCAAAACCATCTGTTAATGAACACACTGCATTAAATCTATACTGGACATAAATTTCTTAAAATGCCACTGACCCTGCACAATAAATTAAACCTGCATTCAAATGACTCTGCTCCCAAAGAGTCCCATTAGTTTTTTATTATGATTAACTGTATTACCTGCCACCATCTACAAGCCTGCCTGTCCGTTTAAGAGTATTGTTTTATTAATATTATGTAATGTACAGAATGTCATTTCAACAACTTCATATAGGAAAAACCCATTTTAGTACTTTGATTTTTAAGCAGTCAACTCAGATTTTTTCCCCTAGTCTTGCAGATGTGATGAATCGAGTTTATTTTCAGTCTGGACACTTTCAAATAATAAAACAAATGTTCTGCATAATTACACTGAAATGTGTGGTCATTTAAAGAGGTTTTCTGTGAACTGATCCATTCTAGAAGAATTTGCCATGTAGGAGTTGATTCACTCAGTATTGTCATGTCATATGCAGTCATCGCTTAGCGATGGTTGGCTACACAGATGAGTAACTTCTCTCCAATGCCCTCCATCTCTCGTTGCTTGTTAAATGACCTTCAATGAGTCAGTAGTACACTGCTCAATACCCCCCTGTGCCATGGCGGACTCTGGATTTTTCTCCCTTTTTGAGAGGGCAGGGACAAAAAAAATTGCTCTAGAGGGCACACAATCACAATTCATAATAATAATAATAACAATAATGATCATCATCATCATAATAACGGGGCTACTCAATATTTTTTCCCCCTCATGTGAAGGGCAACTTATGTGGCACTTGTTGCCTTCAAAAACAGCACAGTTACAGGCACATCCACAAGCAGCCTTACTATTTTGCCAGCCACAGAACAATGATGGAGCTCCACCTAATGTCAATGTGACCACTCTACAGGCAGATAAAAGCCTTGTTTGGCTTAACCTGGCACTGCAAAGACTGATGGCCACATGGATTGGTACAGTGTATGCCATTTGTTTTTGTCTGACTTGCATCAGCGAGTCACGATGATATACAATGTTATAATTTGCAAGTGCAAAGAGACTACAGGTTTCAGAAGCCGCCGCAGTTGTTCCCCACATGCTGCGTGAGCTGAGAGACTGCTTGATGACGACACAGCATTATCCTCACTGGCTGAAATGTCCACTGACAACCAGAGATGCACTGGTATGAAAATAGACCAGAGAACCATTATACAGTTAAGGTCAAAGTTATTAGCTCCCCCATTATGAATGACGTGGACCATACGCTTAAGTTTTATAGTTTATATGACAACTAATCATCAATAGTGTAGTCTTTCTGATCCCATACTGACAACAACCTTTTCTGGTAGTTTCTATCCAAGTTGGCACATGTCTCCTGTGGGATTTTTGCCCATTCTTCTTTGGCAAATTGTTCAAGGTCATGCGAACTGCCTGGTATCCAAGCACGGAAACGAACCTTAAGCTCCATCCACAGATTCTTGATATGACTGAGATCAGGGCGCTGAGAAGGCCACTCCAAAACCTTGATTTTGGTGTCTTTCAAAATGTTTTTGACTAACTTTGATGAATGCTTCGGGTCACTGTCTTGTTGGAAGACCCAGTGAAGACCTAACCCTAGACTGGCAGCAGATGTTGTGATATTATTCTTCAAAATATCCACATAATCCTCTTTTTTCATGGTCTCATCCACCCAAACAAGGTTTCCTGTCCCTGAAGCAGCAAAACAGCCCCACAGCATGATGTTTCCACCAGCATGATTCACTGTGGGGACAGTATTTTTAGGGTTGAAGGTCTTGCCTTTTCTTTGCCAAACAAAAGCAGCATCCATATGCCCAAACAACTCAAGTTTGGTTTCATCAGACCAAAAACAGACTTCCAAAACTCACCCTTATGTTTCAGATTGTCTCAGGCAAAGTTCAGTTGGGCTTTGATGAATCGCTGTGAGAAAAACAGGTTTTTGGGATGATGATCACAAAGTTCACCACAATGAAGAGCCCTCACAACAGTCTTGAAGGCCAGTTCAGCAACAATCATCTTTGCAGAGGTCTGAGAATTCTTGTTGACATCTGTGATTATTTTTTCGCTGCAAAGTTTTGGAAATCTTGCCAAAGCCAGGTTTACTTTTAACAGATTATGTTCCTTTGTTCTTTGTGATGATGCAACGCAGAGCTGTTCTAGAAACTATGAAATGCCTGGAAAACTCAATACGTCCTTCCCCTGAAAATGAAGGTCCACTATCTTCTGTCTGAGGTCCAGACTGATTTGACTTGGAGTCACTTAAATAACGTTCAGTGCGAATTGATTGCCCAGGTGTGTTTTCAAACCTAATTGACTGCTCACGTGTGGTTTCAAACCCAGTTCATTTGTTTAGAAACACAAAATCACATGGGGGCTAATAATTTTGACCATCTCAGTTTTCACCAAATTTTTCCAAAAAGAAATCTTAAATATAAATTTTTCATTCCAAAGTGTACCAAAATGGGGTCATATCATTGATGAATGGTTTACTATATGACATTTCATGACTATTGCAAACATTGGGCAGTATTTTAGGGAAATATTCAAAAGTTCCTAGGGGATAATCATTTTGACCTTAACCGTATATACACTGTGCTATTAGAAACATTTTGGTTGATCACTTTGAAAGGCTGTTTACATCTCGGCAGTTATGCCGAAATGTTGATGTTTGGCAGAATCATCCTCAACTATCCTGCAAACTGTGCTCCTGGAGTCTGCTGCTGATGTCTTATTAAAGGGTAATAAATAGGGATGCCCCGATACCGATACCAGCATCGGGTATCTGTCCGATACCACGTGCGCGTACTTGTACTCGTATTCATAAAAGTCCTCCGATACTACAGGATCCGATACCAGCGTGATGGGAGCTTCGTTTCCTTCTAACAGACAGTATTAGT
>BRDA01002607.1:33579-47596 GCA_036984385.1 Crenuchus spilurus | reverse complement strand
TCAAGGGGTAATAATTTTGATTTACATTGATCATTTTTATGTTATTTTGTTCTTAACGCATTCCACTATGTAATAAATAAAGATTTTCAACTGGAAAATTGTATTCATTGAGATCTATGTGTTATTTTAGTGTTCCCTTTACTTTTTTGAGCAGTGTATAAACTTCTGTTGGCCACAATGTCATATCAGTGCTTTCTGTACTAGGTCACTGTTTCCAGAGTAAGTGGTGTGGAGGTCTCTCTGCTTTTCAATGCACTTTGTCCATCTATCATCAAGCTTTCATATTTCCTCATTAAAAATGTTTTTGGCTGAGCTGCGAGCAACGAGCCTCTTCATCAGACGTGAATCTTTCCTATTATGGCTTCTTTCAGGAGACCAAACAGGTGATTGTCTGATGGGGCAAGATGAGGATCGTAGCTTTAACAACTCAAAACCAACTTTTCAGAGAGAGTCAACAGTATGGACAAGAGGGTTGATGTGAATTGTCATGTAATGCCACAACAGTCCTTTTTTGTTTGAATTTTAGGCTTCAGCTTTTCAGGGATCTAAAAACTGTTTAAAATAAAATACATAAAAGTGTTGATAAGACATTGTGGCCAACATACATTTTAATGTAACTAATGTGTGTGATGAGTGATAGTTTTTGACTCTTGTAAATTTGAATTATGGACTTTTTGGAATATAAAACAACACAAATGTCTGTAACAGAAGAAAAATAGATTATTTTACTTTTTATGTGACTTACCTCAGCGCTTTCTGACAGGATGTCCACTACTTTATATGCATAAGCAGAGTTGCTCTTGTTATTGTGTAAATCCATGGCAAAATTGGCCAATTTTACTACATTTGGGTTGCTTCCAGACACAACATGAACCACAACAGCAGCTACAAGGAGGCTCAAAGTGTAAGTCATTCTGCTGGAAAACAGGTCTGTGGAAATAAAAAAAATGGTTTTGCAGTCTAGAAAAAAAAACAGAATTAGAACATCGCGTGTTTTTTTACTTCTGCCCAAAATGATGCTAATAGAAATGTTATCCAATAAAATCATGTCTCCAGTGACATATTACCCTTCCAGTCGTCTGTAATCCTGACTTCCAGTAGATTTATGATCAAGTTGCCTTACTTTCAGTGTCTAGATGAAGTCACAGAATAATCACTTTCTTAATCACTTTCGCTTCTGAATTCTTAACCTTTTTAACTTCCTTCTGTTGTACACAGACCTTCGTCGACGTTTTTTGTAAATGCTGATTAATTTAACGTGAAGCCAAGCTGCAGATGAGATCCATTACAGTAAAACTCTCCTATTTCTCCGTTTCACTTTTACTCAGCGAGACGCTGCTGTTCAGATTTAGCTCTGCTGATACACATAAAAAAAGTACAGCATGTGCAGATTCAGGGGCAGTACTAACGTAACAGAAAACGCATCTATCTTCTTTATCGACGCTTCAGGCGCAACTTGTTTACTTCCTGATCACGTGACTCAGTCGAGTCTTTCATCAGGACCCAACATGGCGTCCAAAAATTCTCCGATACTCTTAGCCATTATGGTTGTAGTTTATACAATATAATAATAAATAAAAAATTTATTTTCAAATATAAAAACATGATTTCATTGTTTGGGGAAGCATTACTAATCAAATGTACCACTAGATAAGTATTATAAAATTATTGTAAATACATTATCCTGTTAATGAATGTTAAGCTTCAAACACTCATGACATTTAGCATTAATAGAATGATTGATAAATAACTAAAACAGTATAATAAGTATAATGCAAAGGTTTCCTGATATGTATTGAGATATACTGATCATGGGGAGAATCAGACGTTATTTAACAGAATCACAGTGTATACAAATACTCCAAGTTTGTAGGGGGAGCTGTATATGTTCCTCACAAACACTGAAACCGATCAAAGAGCCGGTTTAAGCGTGGCCTGTCCACTCGCTATTCATTCCATTATACCAGTAACGACAAATACACGCCAGGGGTCGCCAGCGAGTAAGTCAGCTTTGAATGTGAATGAATGGAGCTAAACGGGGGAAAACGTCGATAACAGTCTCTTCTCGTTTTTAAGAAGGGTTTTAAAAGTCATTTTAGAAAGCTTACAAACATATAACATCAAATCATATATCAAAGCTAAACCGTTTAGCTGTGTTTTTCTAAACTATCCCGTTTTTATGGAGTACAGCGTTAGCATTTGGGCTACTGAGTGCTGGTTGGTTAGCGAGCGTATTCGCTCATTGGCTGAGCCTAGCGGTTCGCACATAAGGCGCTGTTTTTTTTTTTAGTTTTAAAATGTAAGTTTAAATACGTTTTTAAAATATAACAGACATACTGGGTTGTTTATTTTGTTGTGGATTATGAAAAGCAGTGCAGTACAGTGTATTAAGAGGATGAATCATTACAAATGACAGATTTGCAATACAGCTCCGTAGGAGTCCATTCGTGTTGGCTGCATTCGGACGCCATCTAGCGCCTGACCAAACCGGAAATCACTCTTTGTTAGACTTTTTGTGCAGCCTGTGAGTTTGACTGCAGCGAGGAGGACCAGTTCGTAATTTATGGACGGTGAACATTAATTATGCCTCTGAAGAAAGTTGTAATTGTTCCAGGCAATGGTGCTGGGGATGTGGAACACTGTAACTGGTATGGGTGGGTCCACAAACAGATAAATAAGGTACTGGTGTACTTACAGTATTAATATGTCCAGCTAGCATAAACAGCTAGTTGAAACCCTAGGTTGTGCATTGATAAACATGCAACAGAGCCATATTAACTTTAAGTCAAATCTAAAAAGGACATCACAACAATAAAAACAACTTTTTTTATTTGATTAATTAAAAATTGATTACATGTGATTAATCTCATCACCGAACTTCAGTCTGCAGAAGAAGACAATTTACAAATAGGAATTTGTTTTACTATGAATGACCTCAGACATTATAGTTTATAGTGCCTGTTAACTATATGATGTCAAAGCCAGATTACTGTTCGTCTCTTACCCGCAGTAAAAAAAATCACACTTTATTTCTCCTACAGATTTCAAGCTACTTTCACAAAACGTTGCAGGATTGTAGATGGTGTGCTTGTGCTTTTCAAAGCAATCATACGTTCCCTAAAACAATTTAAACATGAACCTTTAAATTTCAGCTGTCACTTTCTCACCTACACAGCAGCCACTCACTTTCCCCCTTCTCTCTGTCTTCCTACTCTTACATTCGCTTTTTTTAGCAACACCCTAGCCTCCAAAGCCTCCTACCCTCCAAAATCATTCAGCAGCATCTTACCAATTACTTCCCAACCGCAAAGAAATTACATAGCAAAAATCTAGCAACCAATTAACATCCACTTAACAATCACCTGGCATATGGTAGCAAGCCAGTTTAACATTTGTTTACAAACTTCCTTTCTAGTTTGTTTTGCTCTACATTTCAGATGCCAGGTTTGTGCTGTCAGTTGAAAAACATGCCAGACCCAGGTATGTAGAATTACCAAAGGCTTTGTGAGAGCTTTCATTGCTTGTGTAGTTAATCTAAAAGACTCTTCTTGCTTTCTGTCTGTAACAGTGACCGCCAGGGAGAGCATATGGCTGCCCTTCATGGAGAAGGATCTGCTGTGTGATGAAGAGACGGTGATCATTGGGCACAGCTCTGGAGCTGCTGCTGCTATGAGGTGCTGAATGGAAACCAGGGTTGCTGGAAAAACTGAACTACTTTTGTGTAGCATTTCTTTTACTTGATATCTATATACACTGATCAGCCCTATATTTTTATATCTATATACACTGATCAGCCTTATATTTTTATATCTATGTACACTGATCAACCCTATATTTTTATATCTATGTACACTGATCAACCCTATATTTTTATATCTATGTACACTGATCAGCCCTATATTTTTATATCTATATACACTGATCAGCCTTATATTTTTATATCTATGTACACTGATCAGCCCTAACCCCGTAGAACCACCACAGAGCAGTTATTATTTGGGTCTTAGCGCTGCAGTGACACTGATGTGGTGGTGGTGTGTTAGTCAGTGTATCAGTGTATTTTTCCAGTTACCCAAGATGAACAGGTCTAGATATGTGTGGAGACCAAGTTTTGCTTCTTAAGAATTCGTTTAGAACTGGAGCTGCAGCACCAGTGAAAGGCTACAGGTCAGTAATCACTAACATAAAGAGCCCAGTTGTTTCTATAAAAATACACCATTGAAACTTCTCTCTAGCCAGTTAAACCACATGTTGATCTTAATTAAGGCCTCACGGAATAGGCACAGTATTTTTGTACACAGTATGACTAACTGCAAGCTATAAAAATGAACACATTCTCAAGTTCACATCATGTCCTGAAACACAATTACTAGTCTGTGAGACTAATGAGCTGGAAGAGGTTTTGGTGATGTATTTTTACAAAATTGACTGGACTATTAAGGTGACTATTGAGTACTACAGCAATGTTAGCCTTTCAGCTCCAGATATAATCTAGATAAGCAAAATTTGAACTTCAAACACGTCTTGGTTGATTGACTAGATCTGAAAAGGCACAATGACTAGATTAATGAAGGTATTAAAGTAGTCTGGGCTTGGACAATGGACAGTGAAGCAGTCTTCAGTGTTGGATGTGGCCAGAGGACGTCCACTTCTTTGCCTTTCTGTGACTCTTCCAGTCTCTCTGTATCTCTGTTACAACCTGCTGATGACACTCTAAGCTCAGTGCTCACTTCTGTGTGAGAACATCCTATTTGAAGCCTCACAGTGGTGAGGTACTGATGATCAGTTATTTGGTGTGATGTGAGCAGCCTGATGAGGAGGAGTTTAAATACCAATTTTAACTGAAGCAGGACTTTTATTGGTTGATTTATGGATCAAACAGCTGTTGTGAATTTTGTTGTTAAGCTCCTTGTTAGAGAAGCAAGTTGTGTAAACAGAACTGAAAAGTTGGATATGTGCATTCAAAAGTTTAGAGAAGGTCACATTAAGTTCACCTATAAAGTCAGAGTGCATTTTAGGTTCATCCTGTAATTTCACACAAAAGTCAAATATCCCTCACTTTTTGTGAGTAGTGTGTATAATCATTCTAGGTCATTAAATCTTAGTTAGGGTAGGACTAATAAGATAGATCTATTGGTGTAACATTCTTCTAGTGACCACAGTCCTTGCTTCTCCTTCTATTTGGACATCAGGTATGCTGAGACTCACAAGGTATTTGGCATTATCCTGGTAGGCGCCTACACCTCAGACCTGGGAGATGAGAATGAGAGAGAGAGTGGTAAGTAATTGTTGTATAAGAAATATGTTGTTTTGTGATCCTTAATGATGGACCTTTGTTCAAAAGCTGCTCCTTGTTTACTATTCCTTTTCCTATTTCTATTATTTTTTTCATATTTGTTTATTAGATACACTATATGTACAAAATATTGGTACATTCTAATACATTTTTCCTTCCAAATCAAGGTTATTAACAAAGTGTTTATCTACTGTTGTCTATGCTACTGTCTCTACTGTCCAGGGAAAGTTTTCTACTAGATTTTGGATCATTGCTGTGAGGATTTAATTGCAGTTACTTCGTCAGGATTTTGGATGATCATCACCCCTTCTCATCCTGAAATCATTCCAAAAGCACTGAATTTAGCCCTATAATTTGATAGAACACAGTTCCACTGCTCCACATCTCAATGCTAAGGGGCCTCATAACCCTCTAGCCCACACCTGACATTAGCCATGCTACCAGTAGGTTCAGGTTTGTCTGATCCAGAGTCATATTCTATTGGTTATACTTCTCTACTGGGACTAGACAAGCTATGTATGATAATTTCTAAATCTGTGTCAGTCATGGGTGCAACTTGGAAGTAACTGAATGCATTCCTTAGAAGGGGTATCCACAAACATTTGGACATGTAGCAAAGCTTGCATGCAGCTTTTCTGGTGTTGCCAAAATGTTCATGATCCATAGTTGAAAATATTTCCTTTGACCCTTTCACTCAGGATATTTCAGTCGGCCTTGGGAATGGGAGAAGATCAGGTCAAATGGGAAGCACATTGTTCAGTTTGGATCAACAGATGACCCGTTTCTACCGTGGCAGGAGCAGCAGGAAGTAGCAGACGGACTGAAGGCAGATCTTCACAAATACACAGATCATGGACATTTTCAAAATACACACTTCCCAGAGCTCATTGATGCTGTACAAAAACTGACACAAGTTGACTGAGTACAACAAAACAGCATTCCAACAGTAGAGGTGTTGTGATCAACATGGTGAATTGATATATAAAAATATATTGCTGATACACCCTGTGCTCTGAGCGTTTCTCTTTTACTGTCTTTTTAGGGTTAACTATTGCTTATCACAATTAGGCATCTCAATGCATCCAATCAGTGAGAAGTGGGTGGCACTTATGCATGCACACACTCAAATAATTAGACTTGGTTTTCTGGTCCTAACTTTGAATTATAATGGCGTCATAGCAGGTGCTACCATTAAGAATTACTCATTCAATTTCAGACAGCTGTGAGAGAAAAAGGACACAGATAAATGGACCAAATTTAATGGTAGCCAATCAATCCATACACCTGTGAGAAAAAAGGGCACAGATATGACACACACAAACAATATTTAACAATTTAAACAATACTTAAAAATTTTGCAATTTGTTTCATTACTTTATTAAATCTTTACAAAATCAGATACTAGATACTTAAAAATAATGTACAAACGATGAGTCAAATAAAATTAAAGAATAGTTTCCAAAAATTCACTTTCATTTTTATTCAGACTACACAAAAACAAACATTTCAAGAGCATAGTGGTTTTACTTATAGAAATTCAAGACTTAATAAAAAATCAAATAAAATATAAACTATATAATACCACAAAATTACAACACAAACTATAAAACATTGCTTTAATGAATCACACTGAATCTTAAAAGTAGGTAAATCCTACTTTATTATGCTGTTTTACATCTGAATAAACAATACAGGAGGTAGGTTAAACCCTATCTGGGTTTCATTTTTGGAGAATGATGAAATATTAATCTTATTTACCCATGGTTAAGTGAACATGGTAAGATTACTATCTTTAATACAATTTTCATTTCTTTGAGGATTAGTCAATCACCCACAGGCAAGAAGCAAAACTCAGTAACAGTATATTTATAAGTCCTTTTAACTGAGCTTATGTAAACTTCAATATTATAAACAATGCTGGAAGTTAAAACTAAGCTGGTAGGCTAGCTTTGAAAGTTGAGTCTGATTAAAAAGAGTCAACCCTGAATGTCATTCAAGAAGAGGATTTGTTAAAGTAGTTTAGTGTAATAGTTGTGCAGGAGCGCAAACACTTTCAGTAGCTTCCCAAACACTGATTATAAGCAAGAAATAATTTAACACCGTTTTCTACAAATCTCATAATACAATTAATAGTAGAATAAATCTGTATATTAACTCTCATCAGCACAACCAAGCCTACAAGTTTAGCATGTACAGCTTGAACCGAATACCTGAGAGGATAAAAGCAAGGTGCAAACAGCTAATACTGAAAACAATACAACTGTCCTACATCCAAGATGTATTCCATCAGACATTCCACTTACAATTCAGAACTGGATGTGATTCTTTAGTAATGAGGTTTAATATGATTTACGCAGTTAGATGTCATTTTCTATATCCCTGTCCTAACCCAGAGTCTCACCTCATTTATTATCATCTCATTTTCCAGCTGCAGAAAGCTTGCTCAGTGTTTGTAATACATGATAAAGGAACACATCTGGATTTTTGGACAGAACAGTCCTGTTAGGCTCTTGGGTGCTAATTCTTCTTCTTCTTTCACATTCCTTAATTCTGTCTGGGTTTGAAGCAAAAAAAAATACAGGTCACTCAGTGGCTTTCCTTTTCTTCCTGGCTTTAGTATAACCTCGTCCAAACCAGCCACCCTTTATTACGTTCTTTTCAGCTTCACTCCTGGAGTTTGGCACCGAGTCCACCAAAGCAACAGGGGGCACTAGCATTTTGCGAGTGCGACTGCCCTCTTCATCTGACCTAAGCGGTGTTGCTAAACTGAAGATGGGGTCCTCTGTTCTGTTATTAAAAATAAAAGATGTAGATTACTAAATGTTTTTATTAAAGATTTCAAACAGAATAACATGACAAATATATCTCAAGAGGACATCCTTACCTGCTGTAGGTTGGGATTTCAACCCCCAGCTCTTCCATCAGAAGACTCATTACATCGTCGCATTTTCCATGAATTTTCAGAGTGGCTAAATCATCTTTTGGAGTCCACTAAAGAAAAGGGAGGGTTTCAAATGTATCTTTATCAGAACGATTTTGATGTTTTGATAAACAAAAAGTTGTTCACATGTCCATTTTCCCAATCATACACTATCCCTTAGAATTAAACGGACTAGTTTGCCTTTAAGACTAAAATATTTTAATTATGTGCTTGAATGAATTGCTCTGTAGCTACTGTGCCTCAATCAAAAAGCAGTCTGGGCTGATACACTCCTTATAACTTGAGCTATACATGCTGTAGGGTGAAGCACTGAATATATGTTAATGTCTGTGACAGCACATAAAAAGTTCATTTTAAATTGGGTATTTTTTGCAGCCTAGTTTCTATATTTGGAATGTGTGATCAGGGAAATGAATGATACATTTTGAAACTTTAACAAAGTGTACATTACATTACATTGCATTTAGCGGACACTTTTATCCAAAGCGACTTACAATAGTGGGAAAGTACAAATGCAAATAATACTAGAGTTGTACTAGTATTTACTAGTACTAGTATACTAGAATTAACATTTGGATATCGAATGCTGAGTGCATATCAGTACTCATGGGGAGTATTTGGGATCACTAGAGCAGGTGCTCTTTGAAGAGCTCGGTTTTTAGGAGTTTCTTGAACCCAGTGAGGGACACCTCTGCTCTAGTGGTGGTAGGCAGCTTGTTCCACCATCTGGGAACTACTGAGGAGAACAGTCTGGATTGCTTTGTGTGAATGTTAGGCAACGCAAGGCGACGTTCAGTGGAGGAGCGCAGCGACTGGGCAGGGACATAAGCTTACATACTACATGAAACTTGTTTATTTAAGGCCAATTTGGTTTTGCATGATAAGGTTCATTAACATCTGGTCTCCAAGCATTTACACCCTGGAGAAAAAAATGGTGAAGTCAATGGACTGAAAGTCCTTACCTGCAGATTGACAATGTATAGCTTTGGTCTTTTAGCTACTGGCCTTTTCATGGACCACAAGCAAGCATACTTCTTCAGGACCTGCCACATACACAAAACCCAAATGAGGTTACTAAAGTTCATAATAGGAACATGAACGGTATATTTTGACATATAGGCAAAGATCGGTGAAAATATATCACATCACACAATCACAATACACATTTATAAATATATCAACAATATATTCTGTATTAATGCTGCCCAATTACAGTTGATTACAGAGACATTTAGCCCGGCATGAAAAATATTTTAACTACCAGCCCTCAAAACAAAAGATCATGTGTTGTGGTCCCAATTGTGATTGTATTATATTTTTGCTGCTGCCCACCATTAATACAATGAACATGAATCTAGCTGCCCCACCTTCAGACTGGAGCCAAGGCAGAGAATGAGGTCAGCCTGCTGTGCAGCCTCAGCAGCACCTTTCCAGTTGAGAGGCTGCTCTAGGGTGCCTCGCTCTCCAAAATGGACAATAGTATCCCTTAGCTCTCCTCCACAGTGTGGACACTTCCTGCCTGTCCCGTGCCGGTGCAGTGCTGTGCGCTCTGTCACATCAAACAAACGGATCACTTCCCGTACTGGAGAACAAGACACACACACCTGTGCATGATTTAGAAACAACAATGACATGATCAGGTCTCTGTATTAATATATTTTATGCATGTTCCCTGCTTCATTCAGATTGGGCTAATGTTTACACAATTTAACACTTATGCCAAACATAGTCAAACAGCCAAGACAATAATACTGACTTTTAAGATTACTTAAAAGGAATGGTTGACTTCAATGATATTTTCACAATTTACCACTTATCTTACATGCATGTCTACCATCTTAGGCAACTGATTTGACAATGAAAGTTGTCAACATGAAGGAATCTGATCCAAGTTATGTCCTCTATCAGGCGTGCAGATGTCTGAAGTGGCTGCCCATAGCTGAGAAGATGATCATTTTTATAGTGTACAGTTTGTCATACTGTGTCCTAAACCACATAGACTAGTCTGTGAGATGTTAATTAAAACCTAGAGGCTGTTTGAGTGGGTTTAGGGTTTAGTTGTGTTGATGTACTTTGTCTTGACTTGCCTGTTTTAGGTGATTACCGAGTTGTAGTGTTAGCAACATTAGACTCACAGCTCTAGTGCTAAACTAAAGAAGCAACATTTGGGACTACAAACATGTCTTGGCTGATTGACACTTGAGGAAAGTGGAAAAACATGTAAATATGATTTCTCTAAAATATTTGTTTAACACCTTGTCAAGGGATGGAGTTTACACAGTGCTAATTGGTAGAACAGAAGCTTTCCATTACTAGTGCATCTCCAAAAAATTTAATCTGAAAAAATTCTTATTTTTTTATAACTGATTTCAGTTTTGTTCAATTAATATTGACATGAATAGTAATCGGACAACTATAGGAAAGTGTGGGTCACCTCTATAAACATATTCCCATGAAGCTCAGAGAGGCCATGTCGAGGCAGCCCACTACGCAGGTGGAGACCATCACAGTTCTGAGAGACAACATGATGAACCTGGACATGAACACACACAAATCATTTCATGAAAAGTATGTTCATAAATGTACACATTGTTACTGTTTTTTGCAGAACCCCATCTATTGGGCAGCTGAACAAACTGGTCTGAGTTTTGCAGTTTTGATGAAAGCACATGCTTTTTAAAATGGTTCTTATTCAGTTTGAGTGAGTATGATGAAGCTATATTTCTGAAGCATTATGCCTACAGACCATTTTGACTTTGTGTAGCATCCGAATGCACATGTGGGTCAGTGTCGGTTCTGCATCGCTGAGGTCAAAGGCCCTGTGACACAGAGACATAATTAATGGATAATCCTAAATGTCATTTATTCTGCATAAAAATAAGGAGAGAAATGTATGCTTAAACACTCACGTTACAGCATGTCCCTTCTGTAACTGTGTCCATACTCCATTTGGACCACGATAATCTGGGATGGATGCAGCCTGGCAATCATTAAAGACAAAATTAAAGTTATAGGCTTTGTAGAAATTTGAAACAGATGAAAACAGAACCATGGTGACTCAGAGAGTACCGTGCTGATACCAGCTCCTGTGTAGATAACAGCATGCTGAGCCTGGAGCATCGCATTTGCCAGCTGCTTCACTTTTGACCTCAGATCCTCTGCATCATCATACAGCTACAGACACACAAAATATTATAGGGCTTAACTATTTAAAAGGACACACATCAGGGAAAACTACTCACTTTTTAATTTTTTTTAAAAAATAAGACTTTTCAAGGCATGTCATTCATTCTCCAGTCCATATATATGAATTAAGCTGCATTCAGAATTCAACAAAAAACAACATATTAGCAAATATCTACCTATTTAAATCTACAGCCACCACAGAGCAGGTATTATTTGAGTGCTGGACCCTTCTCAGCACTGCAGTCACAATGATGTGGTGGTGTGTTAATGTATTGTGCTGGTACAAGGGGATCAGACAAAGCAGAGTTGCTGATGTTTTTAAACACATCAGTGTCACTGCTGGAGTGAAAATAGTGCACCAACCAAAACTATGCAGCCAACAGTCTGACTCTATTTACATTTTTCAGCATTTGGCAGACGCTCTTATTCACTCTTATGCTTCCATTAAGAGAATGATCTCAGCTAGTACAGACAGGTTAGAGTCCAAACTACTCTTCAGTTCAGACACTGTTAGAAAAAAAACCATCACTAATACCTAGAAAGAAGGAAAGACACAAAATTATACACAATATAAGAGCATTACAATGCATTACAATAAGTGTTTGTACAATAAACTACTGCTCGTTTAAGTGTTCAACAAAGAGATGGATCTTCAGTCTGTGTTTGAAGACTCCACATCTACAAGGTGTGTCTAACAGAGTGGACAGCGAGCTACCAATGTTAAAAAACCTAACCAGCTCTGCTGTCTGATCCACTCATGCCAGGGCAACACACCACAACCACATCAGTGTCACTGCAGTGCTGAGAATGATCCACCACCCAAATAATACATACTTTATGGACATCCCCTGGTGTCCTTATCATTAAAGAACAGGTGAAAGGAGGCTCCAGAGAAACAGACGGACTACGGTCTGTAATTGTAGAACTACAAAGTGTACCTGTATGATCAGTGGACTGATGGACAGTGAGTGTAGATACAAAGAGTTATTGTTAATGTTATGGCTGATTGGTGTGATTGATCTGTCTTAAAGCTACAGTAACAAAAACATTTGGTTGTAAAATAACCATGGAGAGATTAAGTATTACTGTTGATACATAAAAGCACAGATTAAATGAATAAAAAATGAAATACAGGACAATGTAGGATATGGTTGCTTCAACTACAATCTTACACACAAGATAGGGACTAGAGAAACATGGTGCAAATCCCACCTCTTCTTGCTTCCTTTTCAGAATATTTCTTCGGATCTCTCTCTTGTCTAGCTCTTGAACAGTGTCTTGGTGACACTGAAGAAGAGCAAACTCCTCTTCAGTTCGCTCACTTTCAGACTTCTTCAGTATTCTTGCCACCTGTAACAAATTGGATTGACCAGCAGAGTGTAGTACTGCTGCAAAAGTAAATGTGGCTAACTTTAAGGCATTAATTAAACTGCAATGCTTGCAGTGTTCCAACACATTTAACAGTTTAGATTTAGGAACAGTCTAATTGACTGATTGGTAATGTGATTGATGCATTTGAGAAAAAACAATTTATTGACTTATTTGTTTTTTACTCTTCCTTAAAGATATTTTTTTATTAAAAAATGTAAAAGACTGCTGTCTTTTTTGTCTGCTAGGGAGACACAGATCATGCTGCATACATAAAAAAATCTGAAAGGTCTCAGATGCTGTCTGATTAGACAGAAATTTTACTGTGCGAGTGAAACTGTATGGAGCAATACATCCTGTAAGATAACTATTAGCAGTGATCTGTCCTGAAATAGATGAACTGCTCCTCGTATGTACATGTAATTTGCATGGATTTACTCATTCTGGGACCTGGCAACCCTGAACATGAAGCAGAGCTTAAAGCATCCCCTGGGAGATGGAAACAAAACAATTTTGGATGGATGATGAAACTGTTCATGATTGAGGAAATGAAATATTCAAAATTCTCTTTCTGATAGGCAACCCAAACTGAGATATTTGAAGAAGCTAGAAAATAAAATTGGCCATTTTTACAAATATAAATTTTTGTCCAGAACAGCTGGACTCTGTCTTTGCAGTGAGACAGAGAAAGTTTTAAGAGTGGAGTTACTGAATAATTGAAACCATAAAACAATATTTGCTAGTAAACTGGGTATTTGTTTACCGAAATCCACAGACGAAAGTTTATATTTGTCACTTGCCTCTTCTATGAGTTTATTGTCCAGCTTTAAATTAGAAATTTAATGAGTGACTGACTCGTGAAGTTCCTGAATTTTGAATGTCCTGATAGCTTGAATGTCCTGAAGTTTATGAACAAACATTATTGTAGGTCCTTCCTGCTGTGGTTAGACTTACAACCAACACTGCTCCCAATAGATCACTTATAACCCTTAACTCTTAACGTTTTAACCTCACTCATAGCCTTTTAACTACATTGATGTAAATATCTGATTGGAAATGCTCTGGACAGCATGTATATGTATGATGTGCAATACTAATTTATTACAATACTGTGATATATATTTATACAGCATTATGTACAATACACCATGTACAAATATATATATATATATATATATATATATATATATATATATATATATATATATATATATATATATATATAT
>BRDA01002607.1:880-33566 GCA_036984385.1 Crenuchus spilurus | reverse complement strand
TATATATATATATATATATATATATATATAGGAACACCTGTGAGAAATATATGACACACGACACGCACATACAAACAATACTTAACATTTTATTTAATAAGTTTTATTATAATTTCTATATTGCTAAGTCTCTCTCTAATGCCTGTTTCTATTGATGAATGCTTCACTGTCCCCTTTGCTGCTGTGACAAATTGAACTTCCCCACTGTGGGACTAATATAGGATTATCTTAACTGAAGTGCATGTAAACACAGGACTAATGAGATTACGTGTATGTAAACGCAATAATTAACATAATACAGTGTATATTAGCCGTAATAAACAATTACTGCTACTGAAGGTTTATCTTTTACAGGCTAGGCTATTTTGCCGGGTACACTACTGGCTCAAAGTAATGTTGTTATATTCGACTTATACATTACAGGAAGAACATACAACTCTTTGTGTACTCACCTGCTTAAATGTCTTTTGCTGAGTTTCTTTCTGAATAAGTTTACGTTTTTCTAGCGCTTTTCTCTCTGCTCTTGAAAGCGCAGGCAGCTCTGTTTGGGTGTCCATTCTTGCACTCTGAAACAGAACAGTCCTTAAATTTCAAAACAAAAGTCCTCCAAGAAATACCTTACAATTCTATTAAAAGCGCCACATAAAAAGAATTTCGTGAAAAAAAAATTATTGTTGTTCATAATTTAATTAAATAAAGGTTATAGGTCATATTTTATATTAATTACACGCAACACTACAAGCATGTTTGCTTTACTGTTGATCGGTATGATTTTAGTTTATAAAATCAGAAATCCAGAATTTCAAATAATTAAAATATTTAATTTGAAGTTTGTGTGTTAATATTAAAACAAAAAAGGTTTGAAATATGTCACTTTACATGCAATGAATATAAAATGTTATTATATTTTACATAATTTATTTATAAAAAATAAAATGTACTTTATTTTATATATTAAGCTTAGCTTTTTAAAATTACATTCTGAAACTATGAACCTTTTTACGATATTCAGTGTTTTAGTGTGAATGTGTGCATTCTGAGGGTTATTGTATTACTACTGGGGCCTTTATTTTGAAAACCATTCAGTCAAGTCAGTTTTTCTGCTGCTGAGAACCAGATGAAAATCGGGCAAGATTTGCGGCCCTTTAAAGGCTTCTGTTAGATTTTTTTCGGACAAAAACGGACTTTAATAAATTGCGTCGTGCTTGAAACATTGTTAAACTCTTATGACCTCACCGTGCACGACGCAATTTATCACTTAAAACCGGGCTAACGCTAATCAGCTAACTCAGCTAGCTAACGTTAGTAAACAGCAGGGCCCGAGAATGAACAGCAACACGAACGTGGTTCAGGTGACCAATGTGTCTCCCAGCGCCACCTCGGAGCAGATGAGGACGCTTTTCGGGTTCCTGGGGAATATTGAAGAACTCAAGCTGTTTCCACCAGAGTGAGTAAAGACAACATGCTAAATAACATTATTGTGTGTAGCTTTAACGTCTTAGCTTGCTAGTTAGCGGCACTGCAGTGGAGCTGATGGTAATGTTAGAGTAGTAGGGATGGGCAATTCTATTACTGAACTGTCGATGCGTCCGATCCTGATGTTTCTTTGTAAAATTCGATCCTCACATAAAAATATCGGGTTTTTTTTTTTACTTTTTTTCTGATGTATTCTGACATAAAAGAGCTACAATACGCATGGTCATAATTTGATTTTTGAATATATTTCAATTTTGGATAAAAAAACAGGTAACAGTTTTATACATCCAGGTGTCCTTTTTACACTGAATTCTTTTTAATTTAGATTTTCAGTGTTTATAACACATTTACATTATGATGTCCACATGTTCTGATTCTCATTGTAAATTCTAATAACTAAATTATATATATATATATATATATATATATATATATATATATATATATATACATAAAAGTTTTAACTGTATAGGTACTGGGATTTAGTTGCAGGAATTACTAGTATCAGATTGAAAGGAAAATGAGTGTTATCACCCATCCTTATTGCTGCAGCAAACCTCCAGATGACTAAGTAAAAATTAATCAGTCAATCAGCCCATATTCTCACTCAGAAGTACCTCATTTTCAGTGCAGTTAAAAGAAAATGAAAGTATCTATTGACATAAATTTAAAATAAAAAGTAAAAGTAAGAGGACAATTAAGACATATTTTAGAAGAGGAAAAATAAAACAACAGAGGTACTATGCTACTAACAAGATTTTTGACAAACATAATGTAAAAGAATTACAAAAAGGAATAATAAATTAATACAAAAATGAAAAACAGTAATAGGATTCAAATATAATATAGTGATTGGGGAAAATGTTAATGCTAGAATAAAAAAAGGAAATATGTAAAATAATATTAGTAAAATAAAATGAAAATGATCAAATAGAATGCTAGAATTATGTAAGAAGTAGTAAAAAAACTGTATTAGAACTGAGATGAAAAGTGAAGTGTGGAAAATAAAAATAATAAGAATACAAAAATTAAAATAAAAGACAACCTCAGCTAAAGCACTTGCAGACTGTCTGAACATGGTAAGAAACATAAAGTTTAAAATGATTGAGTGAATTTGAAAATGCCCATATGTAAAGAATGAATAGAAGTACAACTGCCCATGGCCACTTTTTGCCGCTAATATAATGAATAATTTAAAATCCTAACATGAAGAATTCATTTTGTTCATGTTTGTTCAAGCAAAGCAGTGATAATATCTGGAGGCAGGTAACTTGACTAGAATTGCTATAAATACGTAATTACAGTATATATTTGCTTTAGTTGTTGTTTCTTGTTTTTGGAAAAAAAAAAGTAAACATTGAATGAAACATCTTTTGAATTTTATATGTTGTAGAGTTGCACGAAGAATACTCAGATTTGGCAATGAATTCTATTCCATAACTTTCAAAACTTTCTGTACTTTCTAATTGAAATGCACTACTCACAAAAAGTTAAGGACATTTGGCTTTCGGGTGAAACGTTTTATGTTTTTCATACATTTCACCCAGCAGCCAAATATCCTTAACTTTTTATGAGTAGTGTAATTTTCTTGATAACTGAAGAGTTCTGTGTGGATTACAGAGTTTATATTTAAAAATAACAGGCATGTTTGTTGAACTGCAAAAATTAGGAAATGTCTGTTCTATCAAATCAGCATTTGACATTAAAGACAATGATGAGTGTTATTAATGTATAACCAGAGTATTGACCTGGTGTCAAGTATTATGATTCTACACTTGGTATCATTATCAAAATCAAAATTCAGACAATTGTGATAACCCTAGTTTATTGTAGCTTACATGTATTATTCTAATGTTTTATTGAAATAAAAAAATAAAAACAAAAATATCAACTTCTGAATGATAGTGGAATTTCCTCAGTAGCTAGGGCGGGCAGCCATGGCTTGTGACCGGAAGGTTGTTGCCGGTTCGATCCCCAGACAGGACATGACTGAAGTGCCCTTGAGCTAGGCACCTAACCCTCTAACTGCTCCCTGGGTGCTGGTGGATAAGGGCTGCCCACCGCTTCGGTCACAAATTCTCACAGCCTAGTGTGTGTGTTTCACTGCACGAATTGTTTAAATGCGGAGGTCAAATTCCATTGTATGCAATCACATTGGCCAAAAAGGTGAATCTTAATTTTAATCTGATTTGTATTCTGCTTCTTTTATTATATCTCAACTGTCCAAAACTTCACGTCATAACTGAAATTCAGGTAGGACGTGCCATTGTTGATTTAATGGTGCATCTCTAATAAAACCAACATTATAAACCAACAAATTATTTCAGCTGGTTTGACTGGGGAAGCTGTGTCTAAATGTTAGGGCTGTATGTACATTTTGCAAAAGCCTTTATATTTTCTTCCAGTGATTCTCCCTTGCCTGTGACTTCACGTGTCTGTTTTGTAAAGTTCCTCGAATCTGAATCAGTTGGAGTTTCCCAGCATCTGACGAACACGGTCTTCGTGGACAGAGCCTTGATCGTCGTTCCATTCGCTGAAGGTTTGTGCCCATCTTTAAAGCCGCAGAATATTTGCTCATATATGATATTCTGATAGTGACACATGATCCGACTTCTTGATATGAGAACAATGTACACAAACTGCAATGGCCAGCAGTTGATGAATTGATGAATGTATACATTCACACTGTGCTGCATGAGCTGAAAGGCCTTGAAGATTGGTCTAAATGAACAGATCAATTCCCAGCTCATGTTTGTTCATGACATTTTGCTTCACTTTAGTTTTTTTTGTAAACTTCTCTTTCTGTCATCTGTGTGTGTGATTTTTGTAGTGGACAAGGCAATTGCAGAGCCGGCTGGTGACTGACAGGTCCTCTACCGTCAACAGGGAACTGTTGAAAAAAAATTAACACCAAGTATTGAACCCACAAGCTGTCCTGCTGTAAAAAATAACTCCTCTATTATGTTTGTCAGATTCTCTGTATTAATGTCTCACTGAAGCTCTAAAATTCATCCACGTAACCCATCATGCATACAAAATGAACTTCAGCATTTTTCAACCCAATTTCTGCCTGCTGCTTCTGTAGCATATGGTTAATTATCATAGGCAGTAGTTTAGATATGTTTCCTGTACTGAACAAGAACAGAAAACCTGTTGACTCAGTACACACGTACATTAGAAGTCATTGGGCAGTTGTTTCCTTTTGGAAACATTTTTGCAGGATGTGTTTTAGTAGAACACTTCCATTAAGTCTTTAAGGAGATGGGGCTAGTAGGACTATTTGTAGGGCTGGGTGATATGAGCGCAAAGTTATATCACAATGCTTTCAATAATAATAATAATAATAATAATAATAATAATAGATGATGATGATGATATTTTCTTGTATCCCTTTAATAATAGTTATATAAATTATGTACTTTTCAAAAGTTAATAAATGAAAAATAAATCACTTCTTAAAACTAGTGTGAAACACATTAAAGCTAAAAAAAAATCCTTTATTGTTTTTCTCTCCTACAGTTTGTTTATCACTTCTTTCTTAGTTCTTTAGATGATCTTTAACATGTTTCTTTCTTTGTTGTATGTAATAAAGGCAGATCACTGTTCCACGTTGCTAAGTTTATGGCTCTATACTTAAAAAGCCTACACCATGTGTGTCACCCACTTTTGTACTGAAATGTTAAGGATTATTTAATTTGATCTAGTTCATATTTAGTTTGTCTTGGCGGCAGGGCTTTTGGCTGGTCATGGTATCCATGGTCATGAGACAACTTTTATACTATTTATTTTTATACTACAAACTCAGAGTGCCTCCCAAATGACAATGGATACCAGACAATTTCAGGCAAAGTGAAAGTAACCAAAATGACTTTATTTTTAGTGTTTTGAAAATTGGATCAGTTTTTTTCCTCACATCTGTCTCATCCAAAGATGTCAAGTGTTAAGATGTTAAGACCCGTATAATTTAAGCGGTTTGTAGTTTTATTTTATATTATTGTGTTTCAAATGTTTATACATACAATTCATCAGCTGCCCACTGATTTATATCTTACTGTGGAAGCAGATTTTCACAAGTAATCAATTATTTTCTGTAGTAATCAATTGTATGGTTCAGATGTGGCAGAAAGATTATGACTGCTCCAGCATTAATACTAATGCTAATATTTTGGATGATGCCAGAATATTCCTTTAACTTTAGAGTTTTTTGTCAAAACAAGTACATATACAAATGTGCTGCTATTTAAGACACTGTTGTTCTCACTGTATACATTATTCTTCATTATCCCCCTCCGTTATTTACCTGAACTGAGATATGACATTACAGTGAGTTTAATGGTCTAGAATGTGCTATTGATCCTCTCCACATGACACAAAAGAAAAGGCTGAAAACCTTTTTTTAACGGTGGTTTTTCTGTTTTTTTGTTGTTGTGTTTTCCAGTTCTTCTTTTCCCTGGTTCTGCCGGTCCTATAAACCAGACCCAGCAGAAAATGCCACCCAACAGTTTTGTCCAGCAGCTTGTCCTGTTTTTCAAGTGTTTTTACTCTCTCTCTCACACACTCTAACTTTCTCTTTTGCTCTCTCTCTCTCTCTCTCGCTTCAGCAAAAATAGTTCATTTATGTGGAGTTAAACGTTAATTACAGATTTGCTTCATGGCCCCATGGATTTCATGCATTTCACAAAAATGCCATTTGTATTTATCTTTCTCTTTATTTTCCTCTTCAGCATTTGGCAAACTCTGTAGCTGAGGTAAAGTGGGCTTTTGCTGGTAGGACAGTGTTGTCCAGTTATGTTTTAGTATGTAAGTTGCACAGTCATTTACAAACTGAAGGCTGTAGATTCAGTTACATTGGACAGCTCCATTATGAGCACCAGCAAAAGCCCCCTAAAAAGGAATTTTTAATAGTTTTACTTTCCTTTAGTAATGGTAAGTCAACCCATTAGTACTGAATTGTCATTTGATGTTGATCCCCCGAATCATAAACTCTGTTTTGTCTATCTTGATGTTTCTGTGTGCTTTGTAGCGAAGCAGCCGACGTGAGTCGCTTGTTCATAAAACAGCTGTAATGAAACATGAGAGCACATCCCACTGGACAGCCGGCTGTGCTTGCTTACATTTGGTTCATGACTTAAAAAAACAAGTTCAGGTGATAACATCTTGGCAGTGTGTCTAGTGACTTTTTTTTGTTCTTCTTGTAGTATCATGCTTTTGTATAGGGACCACATCTCTTAAATACATCTGATGTCAAATGTAGACTTGGAAAAAACTAAATTGTCTTAACTTTTGTGGGTCTGTTTTTGTGACATGGGAACCAAAGGTCTTGTCTTAACTTCTGATTATTTCTTCCCCAACACTGCAGGAGTGATTCCAGATGAGTCTAAAGCTCTGTCACTGCTGGCTCCAGCCAATGCTGTCGCAGGATTGTTGCCAGGAGGCGGACTTCTCCCCACACCTAATCCAGTGCCATCTGTAAGTACTAATCCTCTGTTCTCTTACAAAACTGCAAGGCAGGGGTACCAAGCTTTGGCCTTGGAGATCTAGTGGAACATGGCTGCAGAATGGCTCATTTGTTAAAAACATAATCATTTTTGTATACAACCCTAATTCCCAAAAAAATTGGGACGCTGTCTAAAATATAAATAAATGTAAATAAATCAGAATGCAGTGAGTTACAAATCTCATAGACCCATTATTTATTCACAGTAGAGAATAGAGCACAGATGTTGAATGCGAGACATTTTACCATTTCATGAAAAAATATTAACTCGTTTAGATCTTGATAGCACCAACACATCTCAAAAAAGTTGGGATGGGGCAACAAAAGGCTGGATAATAAGTGGTACTACTAAAAAACAAAAAGGAGCGTTGTCACATGACTGGGTATAAAAAGAGCATTTTAGAGAGGTAGAGTCTCTCAGAAGTAAAGATGAGCAGAGATTCACCAATTTGTGAAAAACTGTCTAAAAATACTTCCTGCAATTTTTCTTTAAATTAAGAGACCCTCTCATGGGTTATTGCTTTAATATATTATGTCATCATTACATTGATACATTGTGTAAATGCTATTTAAGCAATAGAACACGAGAGGGAGTGTGTTATCGCAAATTATTCGCGATAACACACGACCTCGAGTGTTCTATTGCTTTTATACAACAGTTTTTTTTTACAAAATAAATGGAAAAAAAAAAATCAAAGAACCTCAAGAAATTCATAACGGATATGCTTTAATACGGCCTTCCGCCAAAAAGTAGTTCCACAAGTGTAACTGTAACAGTTCCCTGGCCTGTCTCAAAGGCTACAATATGGCGTATAGTTTATACAGGCTAACACCACGAACGTTAACTTTAAATCAAAATTGGGATTAAGCGAAGATTAAGCGGGAAAAAAATACAAAATTCAAGGCATGTGCTAAATATAAAAATACCTAAAAAAGTAAGATAATTATTAACTACAAAAGCTGCTGATACTGTAAAGCTCCCCTCTTGTGGTGCGGATAGAGCCATAGAACTGCCTAAGTATTAAATTCAGCTCAGCTTTTCCAACTGTTATCAAATTGACCTTAAAGTCATTTTGTAAGAGTCAGTCCGTGAAGCACTTTGTAGCCCACTTTGTTTGTCGAATTGTATTTTGCTCATTTCGAGCCAGTTCCAGCTCGTTCAGTTGAGCTGCCGTCACTGTCGTCGACCTAACAGTTTTCGTGGTGTTCGTAGGTTCAGAATTTGATGCAGGTGTGGAGTCACACTCTTCTTCAGAGTCTGTCCAAACTGGTTGCAGGTCAAATGTTTTGTTAAAGGCATCCATTTGATTAATTTCTGCAGGATGTATAAGCACAGATATAAAAAATGTTTGTGTGTATATGCCGTTACTAGGCAACGCGTCCGCGGACTGATACAGCTTTAGTGTGAGAAGGCCGTGCTGTTATCACGAATATCAGCACGGCTAGAATACTTCTCAACCAATCAGATTGTGAGGTCGGAACTAACTGTTGTATAATGTGAGTTTACATACATTCACAGTCACAGTCGGGCTATGTGGGACGAAAGGAGAGAAAAGTTACTTGAGACAAATGGAAATTTGATCAGTGAAGAGTCAGTAAGCTTACTAACATGTGCTTTGAGTAGATTATACAACGTGTGTGATATGAATACATATCATTAGCTATTACTTCTTCACACCCAACTATAATTGGCTAATCTGGCCATTTGTGACACAAACACTTGTACACAATGATGCGATTAACCAGTTTACTTTACAGATTTACTGCATATCTAGTGTATTTTTATTGATGGGTCTTTACCTCCTTTGTATGGCATCCACTTTTTTTTAAGCGCACCGCCCCGTCAGTTACCATTGTTATGGGAATTAAGGAGAGCGTAGCATTTGGTAAGGCTGACTGACAGACATTGTGATCTGCCAGTTACAATAACGACCTTCACATACATCGAGTTTTACCTCATACAACACTCTTATTCCGAAAGTGTCCCGAAAGAGCCATCTCTTCTATCTCTTGAATCTATGCTATTCTTAGGCTGGGGACCATAAGACAGCATTAGTTTGGAGACCTGCTTACTTTACTGTGTGCTGTGAGCATCTTGACCAATCATAGTTCTGAATTGTGTAATGTAACAAAAGGAAAGCAGGGCTGTATTAGGCAGTGTGCCCTTCATTCTTTTCCAGAATGCTGTCATTTGTGTAGAAATTCAGTTTAGTGGTCAAAAATAGTCATGAGGCTGCATTCTTATACTGTAACGTGCACACAACCATGATCTAATGATTTGGTTCTACCCGGAAAGAATCGATTCTTCGACTCAAATCGACTGTCAGAGTGGTGTCTCTGAGGGTCAAATTGCTACACAACCCCTCATCTCCACTTCTGTCCACTTCATGTTACATGTACACATTGTAATATGACTCAAATGATGGTATTACCTCTCTTGTCATCCTGGTGCTGAATGGTTAATATTAGGTGAAGTTGAGGAGTCACCATCCATTCCAGTGGCAGCAATAGAGAGTTGCGCATCAGTGCCATGATCAAATGACTGGACCTTATAAAGTCACATTTTTAGTGTTTATTTTATTGCACTCTGTCTAGCATATAATTTGAGTTAATTCTGTCGAATAGACTAACTTCAGCAGCCATCTTTTCAACTCCCAGAGAAAGTTATTTGGGCCGTATGAGAGACTCTTATCATTTACAGTGGACAAACCTGCAGTCATTCACTTTTTTTAGATTTCAGTTTATTCAGAGTGGTATTTTATATTCATTACATATTTCAAGGTTTGGTTTCATTTTAATGTTAATCAGTATGGCTCATGTCAGTCATCAGAAGTGTCTTACCTGGACTAAGGGGAAAAGAGAACTGGACTGTTGCTCAGTGGTCCAAAGTCTTCTTTTCAGATAAAGTCAGTTTTGTATTTCATTTGTAAATCAGCAAAGAGCAGAAGAGTGGAGAGGCACACAATCCAAGGTGTCTGAAGTCCAGTGTGCAGTTTCTGCAGTCTGATGGTTTGGGATGCCATGAAGAGATCAATGTTTATGGATTTCTGCCCATAGCTGAAATATGTTACACTGTACTGATTGTTACAGTGCCACCACCCCACAGTTCTGCATCTGCAGTTAGAAATGACCGTAATCCACAGAATGCCACACTTCTTAGAAAGTAGTCATTTATCATTTAAGCATATGTATTGTTAATGTTTATTAGCAGTTTTGCTATTTTTATCTGCGTTGTTCAGTATAAAATGTGAAGTTATGTCAGTTTGTGTATTGGTGAATGTAATTTTTTTGCACATTTTAAGTGTTCAGCACATTTGAACAACACTAAAGTACTGAAACCATCAACAGTTTGGCCACTTTAATAGTTATATTACATTTTCATATGATTTCATCTCTGTCATCTGCTGGTGTTTATCCACTGTGTTGTGTCGAAAGTCAATGCAAACGTCTAGCAGGAGATTTTAGAGCACTTCATGCTTCCATCTGCTGACCAGCTTTAAGGAGATGGCAGATTTCCTGACCTGAACTTTGAAGAAAATCTGAGATGTTGTCAAGAAGAAGAAGAGAAATGCAATACAGACAAGCTGAAGACCACTGTCAGAACAACCTGTTTGTACTCGATATGCCACACTACACTGATTTCACAGTTTCCTGGCAAAGGAGTCCCAAACAAGTGTTGTGCATATAAAAGCACATACTTGTCAGAAGGTGGACATTTCTGTAATGCACATCCTTTTCTGTTTAATCTTACAAAATATTCTAATCATTTGAGAGTCTGGATTTCTAATTTTCATGAGATATAAGCTAGACTGATCAACATTAAAACACAAAAAGGCTGGAAACATACCACTTATGTAATGAATATAAAATGACAGTTTACCTTTTTGAATTAAATTATGAACAACAATGAAGGAAACCACTGAAATGCTTCATCACTTTTGAATCCTGCTGGTAAAATGTGAAAAAATTCCTATAAATAGTTTATAATGATTAACAGTGGAAAAGGATTTTTCAAATTATTCTGGTTGCGTGTGAATAACTTCATATCGGAGTGAAGGGAGCAGGGCATGTCCTGTGACCACCTTTACCAACAACCCTATTGGCTATTTTTTTGAAGGGCAAGGTTTTCATTGTCACATTTAGTGCTACAAATATTGTAATTCATTTTTCTTTGTTAATATATTCCAAGGTGCTTTTGTTCAGAGTGCAGCCTATGTGTTGAGCCATGAAGACTGGGTAGAGAATCATTAATCTAAAGCACAATAATGCATGTATTGTATCTCCACCTTTTTGTTTCTTGTGGCTAACAGATCGGTGGCGTTCCTCTTGGTGGTCTCGGAGGGCCTGCCATGGATGCCATGGCTGCTTTGGGCATGCCTGGACCTAATATGAACCCTCAGGTTTGATATAATGATTCTTCTGGAGCTACTGTAGCTTAGGGTAGGGTTATACTGATTGGGTCAAGCCAGTAAACAGGTGTCTTTGTTTTTCCTTCAGTCTTTGTCAGCAGAGCAGCTTATGAAGCTTATGGCATCGATGGATCCCAAGTAAGCATATGCTGATCAGTTCATCTAATTTATGTTCTGCGTTTGAGCAAAAAATATAGAAATGTGGCTCAATGTGGATGACACTTTGCAGGTTAAACCCTATGGCTGCTGGTTTAAACCTTAACCCTGGACTGAAGGCAGATGCATCAAACAAGGAGATTGAGGAGGCTATGAAGAGGGTGAGAGAGGCTCAGTCACTCATCTCTGCTGCCATCGAGCCAGGAAGTGAGTAGTAACATCCACATCTATATGAGAAAGTAATTTCAGTACAGTGTTATAAACAGCTTGTATAACAGTAGATAATTCTGTATACTTTATATGGACATTTATGAGAGTGTCTGTTTCAGATAAGAAGGACGACAAAAGAAAGCATTCAAGATCAAGTTCAAGGTCACGGAGGAGGAGATCAAGGTCCCGCTCCAAATACAGGTTTGGGAAAATCATTCAGAAATATTCACCAGCAGGCTGCAGGGAAAGCCACACTATGCTCATTTTTGTTGTTTCATATCTACCCACACCTGAATCAGCACATTAACTAATGGACAAGCCCCTTCTGTGCTGAGACAGGTGTGTAAAACATGCAGAGTGTGGGACTTTGGGAACACCTGCTGTAGAGCTTCCTAATTTAGAAAACGCAATGGTGCCAGGAACGCTACCTCTGCTTTGCTCTGAGCTGGAGGTTTTCAATTGTTGTTGTTTTGCTAAAATGTGCCCTGTTGCAGGCGCTCCAAGAGCCGATCTCGCCGGAGGTCTCGCTCCAGGAGCAAGAGGAGGTCAAAGAGCCCCAGAAGAAGGAGATCTCATTCCAAGGACAGGAACAGACGTTCTAGGTCAAGGTGATAATTGTAAAATTAATTGACAAGAATTCAGAGTACAAATACTAATGCAGCACTAAGAAAAGCATTTAGTAATGATTGTATATTGAAGGCTATGAAAAAATATATTCATAGATTATTGGCTATGTTGCCTAGCAATAATCTGCATTTGTGTGGGAACAAAATGTATTTGGCTACATAAAGAAGTGCTTTGCAATACAGAGACTAAAGAGTAATATTGTCTTCAGAAGATCCTACTTCACATTTGTGAAGTCAGAATTATGACTACGACCTATTCAAGTGCTTTGTTCTCTGAGCAAAATGAAAAATGGTGGATGCAAGGTTTGTTCTCGTGTGCTTCTCGGGAAAATCCATAATGCACTTGCTAAAAGAGGAAAAGGATGTGTCCATAGATTACAATTAGGTACACAAGCAACAGATAACTAGTTGCATTGATGAACATAAATAATTACTTGTCATTACTGTCTTCCCAGTCAAATTTATGATTATTTATTATGGTCTTCGTGTGTAGCTTCAACATTGGCAACTTGTATTTACCATAATTCTGATGGCATGTGAAGTCAGTATTGTTTTGTTGACTTGTGTAGGGATCGTAGGAAGGAGGATAAGGGGAGGAAGCGCTCTAAAACACCGCCGAAAAGCTACAGCAGTGCCAGACGCTCACGCAGCACCAGCCGGTAGGTTCAGACATCTATGGCAGCAGTAAAACAGTTTGCAGAGGTTTACTGCATGCTGCAGGGGTGAACTGATCAGCAGGAGGGCAGAGAAAATTTCTGGCAGTTTGGGGTACTGAGAGAAAGTGAAACTCAACCTGTACCAAAGTTTCAAACTAAAGTGCAACTAAAGCTTGTAATATTTGTAGCAGATCAATGTAAGCATTCAAAATTCAACGCTAGCCTAAGAGATGTTAGGCAATAACATACAAATAAATATAAATTAATGATGATAAACCCTTTTCTCACTTGAAATGGTGCCTACTGTTTTAATTGAAGTTGGCAGCCTAGGCCAGGGGTGGCCAACCCTGGTCCTGGAGAGCCGCAATCCTGCCCAGTTTGGTGATCTCCCTGATCAAACACACCTGATTCAACTCAGCAGGCAATTAGCAGGTTTAATTGTAGTGTCAGAGCAGTGACATCACCAAACTGTGCAGGAATGCAGCTCTCCAGGACCAGGGTTGGCCACCCCTGGCCTAGGCAATATAAACAAGAACGACCAACACCAAAACAACTAGCAGACCAAAACACCGATACATTTTTTGTCATAGATAAACAGCTGTAAGATGGAAAGGGAAAAGATGAACATAAACCAGAATAATGTAACAGCTAAGCAAAATCACATCTAAATCTGAAAACTAAGAAAATGACACTTCTTACTCTCTGATCTACAAAACAGACAAAATAACACTCATCCACTACGTATTAGAGCCATACGTTACAGTTTTACATATTGATATTACAGTGTTAGACACATCAGAGACTTAGAGTATTCTGGGAAAAGTTAATTGTTCATAATTTAACTAAAAAAATATTGCCATATTTTCTATTCATTATATGTAGAGTGATATTTCCTGCTTTTTGTTGTTTTGTTCTACTGATCAGTCTGACTTTACAGCTCATGAAAATCCAGAATCTGAAATTATTAGATTATTTCATTTTGAGTTTTGGTAAATAACTTTTTTAACAATGTCAACAATGAACCACAATAATTGAAATGTGTAACTTTACCTGTAATTAATATAAAATATGACAGTTTAAATTAATAGTAGCTTCCCCCCCCCCCCCCCCACAATTTCTGGAGATGCACTAGTACAAGAGCTACAGAACAGAGTTTACTCTGGTTGGCGGGCAGGCTGATGGCACAGGTGTGATAAACAAAACACCCAGCTCCTCCATGTTGTCACCAACAGTGTTATATAGCTAAAGCATCCCTGATTTCACCCAGTCAGAACCCTCCAAGCTCTGGACAACAAAGCACAGAGACAACAAAGCAGCCCAAACACACAGCACCCCCAAGGGTCATAACAATATAAAAATAGTGATCCTCTGCTCTACATCCATGCTTCATTTTAAAGTGCAGTGTTCTCCCATGCTCTTTCTCTTAGCAGACGCCACAGGAGGAGCCGCAGTATGTCCCGTTCACCAAAGAAGTCCAGATCTCCAAAGAGGAGGCTCTCCAGAACTCCTTCTCCCAGGAGGTACAGTGATGCAAATGCCACTAGCCCTGCACAACACAGTTTCATCCTTTGTTTCATCGTATAAACAATCTGTTCCAGGCATAAGAAGGAGAAGAAGAAAGATAAGGAGCGAGAAAGGGATCGAGAGCGGGACAGAAGAGACGATCGTGACCGAACCCGAGACAAGAGAGAGCGCTCAACCAGCAAAAAGAGCAAAGACAAGGAGAAGGAGCGAGACAGAAAGTCTGACGGGGAGAAGAGCGATGTGAAGGTATGCACATGTCTACTGAGGACATGGTTCTCAAATCCCACCATCCTCATGCTGAATAGTAAGAGCGGCGCAACATATTATTGCATCTACTCACAAACTTACAGCGGAACACAACTGGCGAGACATTTTAGCATAATATGCTTACATATAACATATGTTTATACATTTCTCAATATAATTACATAAAAAACCTCCATAATTTTAACATTGAAGATGTTAACTCTAATATTTCGGCAGGACGGTGGCTTGGTGGTTAGCATGTTTGCCTCTCAGTGCTGAGGTCTCGGGTTCAAGTCCCCATTTGTATGAAGTGTCCATGTTCTCCTCATGTCCGTGTGGGTTTCTTCCTACAGTCCAAAAATATTGAGGTCAGGAGAATTGGCTACTCTAAATGACCCTGCTGTATGTGTGTGTATGCCCAGATATGGTTGGCACTCTGTCCTGGGTGATCCCCCTAATGCTGGATGCAGTCCTCCAGGTGGACGGTCACTTCTTGTTGAGAGTACACTGTGCCTAAGTGGCTGCCACTTCTCGCCGGTGTGTGTGGTTGAGTTAATTGTAAAGCGTTCTTGGGTTTGAGAAATTTGCTACACAAGTTAAACGTTCATTCATTCATAATGCTAACTTTAACAAGCTGGTATACAGTGTTTGATCCCCTTGTTTAACACACCACAGCTTTCTCTTCTGGTTTACAAGAGCAAACATAACTCAGCAAACTGGATGTTGAATAGTTACAGTGAGGAAAATAAGTATTTGAACACCCTGCAAATTTGCAAGTTCTCCCACTTAGCCCCAGTCAGAGGGAGATTGACAGTCATGTTTAGCTTCTTCCATTTTCTAATAATTGCTCCAACAGTTGATCTTTTTTCACCAAGCTGCTTGGCAATTGCCCCATAGCCCTTTTCAGCCTTGGGAAGGTTTACAATCTTGTCTCTGGTGTCTTTGGACAGCTCTTTGGTCTTAGCCATGTTAGTAGTTGGGAGTCTTACTGATTGTGTGGGGTGGGCAGGTGTCTTTATGCAGCTTACGACCTCAAATAGGTGCTTCTAATTTAGGATAATAAGTGGAGTGGAGGTGGACTTTTTAGAGGTGGACTAAAAGGTCTTTGAGGGCCAGAATGTTTTCTGATTGGCAGGTGTTCAAATACTTATTTGCAGCAGTAACACACAAATAAATGATTAAAAAATCATACATTGTGATTTCTGGATTTTGTCTTTTAGATGATGTCTCTCACAGTGGACATGCAGCTAAGATGAACATTTCAGACCCCTCCATGATTTCTAAGTGGGAGAACTTGCAAATTCACAGGGTGTTCAAATACTTATTTTTCTCACTGTAGATTCTATTTTTTCACTCTAAATATTTAAGTTTTCAATTTGAAGGAAAATATTTTTTTGTCATTTTTCAAGGTATCATTATAAAAAAAAAAAAAAACAATCTCCCATTGAAAAGTATTGGTATTAATTTGTTTCAGTGGTATCACCTGCTTGTCTTTGTCCCCAAACTTCCTTTCCTGTGATTAAAAGATATATTAAGATTATATTCATATTAAAGTATATCGCCATCTAGTGTATGTGCAGTCACAAATGTTCAGGCCTTGGCTGGATACTGGATTGAGGAAAATAGCAAATGGTGTAATTCTTTCATCAGACACACATTATCCATATCAAGCAACGTTTGAACTGTCAACTTCACTAGGTACACACACCGTGTATCTATACTTGTTGTCTATTTTAGCTTCACTGAGCATTCAGGTGCACAGTGCCGGAGTTAGCCATTTAAGTGCCCTAAGCACAAATGTTTTGTGGTACCCCCCACAACCCATCTCCACCTGGAAATTTACAATCATTCAGTATTTGTCAGTGTGTTTATTTCCCAAAAACTTCTCAATGTTCATGTTTTGAAAACAGTTGAAAATAAGAGGCAAAATTAAAATCTTGATAAAACACCAAACTAATTTTGCCACCTGGTATCGTCCACAGTCAACAGGATTTTTCCTCATGCAAAGAAAATGTTTTGTTTGACTTCATCACTAAATCTCCAGAACAAATAGCACAGTGATTGTGATTTAAAAAAAAACTTATTGGCTGTTTCTTCGTCTGATTATTTGTGTGTTTTGTTTATACTTCTTAATTTTGAAGTACAAGAGGTAAAGGGTAATTATACAGTTACAGTCTCTGTTTCTCTGTATACTTTGTTCGCCTCCTTTCACCTGTTCTTCAGTGATCAGGCCCCCACAGAGCAGGTGTTATCTGAGTGGTGCACTGCAGGGACAGTCACAGTGATGTGTTGGTAGAAGTGGATCAGACACAGTAGAGCTGCTTTTGTTTTTAAACTCCTCAGCATCACTGCTGCAGTGAAAATAGTGCACCAATCAAAACTATGCAGCCAACAGCTTCATGTGAGCACAAGTGAAGGACTAGAGGACCAACACAAACGGTCTAACAACAGATGTGCTGCTGTCTCTGACTTCACATCTACAAGGTGGACCAACACAGTAGGTGTGTCTAATAGAGTGGACAGTGAGCTAACCTCAGCAGCTCTGGCTGATCAACTTGGCGCAATACACACTACCACCACTTTATCACTGCAGTGCTGAGAGTGCTCCACCACCCAAATAACAACGGCACTGTGAGGGTCCTGACCATAGAAGAACAGAACAAAAGGAGGATAATAAAGTCTACAGAGAAACAGATGGACTACAGTCTGTAACTGTAGAACTATAAAGTGCACCTGTATGATCAGTGGAGCAGATCAATTGCACAAAGGGTTTACATACCTGGTGTGTGTTCATAATGAATTGGTCGAGTGTGTAGTATTACTCGGGCCTACTCAAACCTGACTGTGGTGTTCTTTACAGGTGACAAGAGATTACGATGAAGAGGAGCAGGGATATGACAGCGAGCGAGAGGAAGAGCGGGACAGGAGTTCGGACGTGGCTTCATCTCCGCAGACGGGCGGACAGCAGGCCGACAGTGCAGACGACGCTGGAAGAGGAGAGTCGGACGCCCCCAGCGATGAGCCACAAGACGAGGACATGGACATGAGTGACTGACAATGGCCCAGGAAGAGCAGCGGTTATTTACTGAGCTGAAATCAGTTCAATTTCTGTTGTAATGTTTCTGATCAGAGTTTGGATTCAAGTGGCTGCTCTTAGATCGGAGAAGGTCAAAGGCATCTTTTCTTCATCTCGAGAGCTTTCCTCTAATGACTAGTCTACATCTGTCGCCAAACTACTGTACTCACAAGTGAAGCTTAGTCTAAATTATGTACACTTCAACATTTTAGAGCCTTTTCTCCCGCCAGCTGTCCTGTCTGATTTGGAATGGTGTTCTTCTGTAGGTTAGCTTCCACACGTTTTCACACTAAAAACATTGAAACATTTGTAAGGTTCGCTGTTTCTGGTGATTTGCATTAAAGAAACGCGCCGTTTTTAAAATGATCAGATAAATCCGGTTGTGTTCTCACCCCTTTTTGTTTTTTTTTTGTTTTTTTACAAAGTCGGGCCTACTGATTAAATTGACATGTTTTTTGTCATTACAAGTCTGCGAATGTTTGCAGAGGTGGGATGGAGTCTCTTAGCATTTACATTGCTTTTTTATGTAACTGGTAATATTACCGGCCAGCAAACTTTAATGAATTCCTTTAGTTTAAACAGTTCTTTATTACTGTTCAATTGAAGTTGGCACAACCCTCTTTCCTGTCCTTATCAGTTGTAGATTATTTGGAGAATGGTTGTCTGTATCGTTTGCAATATGTTATGAAAATAAAAACTTAACTCTTGGTACGAGTCCTCTGATTTGAGATGAAAATAATGACAAGCTCTGTGTAAAGGCATATTGTTAGAATCCATTTAGAGGCCACTAACATAGCCACTACTGTAACATGTCTGCTGTATCACTTCTCTGTTTGGAGTGAGGAAAGTGTAACAGAGTGCACTTCTGGCCCAAATCAAACACGACAATCTCCAGCAGAAAGACCTACATTAAAGAGAAACTACTGAACTTTCGCAATGTCTGAATAATGAGATATCTCAGGTGTTTCTTTACTTTGGTGATCGAAGTAAAGATGTAACCAGGAACAACACAAATAGACAGTGGTGCATGAAAATTTGTGAACCCTTTAGTAATTTCTATATCTGCATAAATATGACACAAAACATCAGATTTTCGAGAAGTCCTAAAAGTAGATAAAGAGAACCCAGTTAAACAAATGAGACAAAATATACTCATTAAATAATATATAGTCATTTATTTATTTAGTAGACACTTCCACAAATGTGTTGTGAAGTGCAGACTTTGATAGATTCCTGTTCTTTAAATAAAACAGGTCCCCACTCACATCTGATTGTCATCCCATTGATTGAAAACACCTGACTCTAATTTCACCTTCAAATTAACTGCTAATCCTAGAGGTTCACATACTTTTGCCACGCCAAAAATATTAGATCATATTCCTCAATAAATGACCCAATTTAATATTTTTGTCCCATTTGTTTAACTGGGTTCTCTTGATCTACTTATAGGACTTGAGCTTGAGCTGTGTATGTAATATTTATAATGGTTAAATGAAATTTCTTTGGGGACCACTTATGAGTGATGCTCATTCTGAATCATTTTAATTGTTGAAGCATGAAGATCAACTGTTCTGTTAACAGCTCACTTAAGCTCTTAATGAAATATCTGAGATGCTGTGTTCAGAAAGCCAGCAGCCACAGCACCTGCACAAAGATAATCTGCTGAAGCTAAGCAGCTCTGGGTCTGGTTAGTATTTGGATGGGAGACCTGCAAGGAAAGCTTGTGTGTCTGCTGGAAGTGGTGTTGAACAACAGGGAACACTATTCCTGTGTGGATCTCGGTGCCCCAGCACAGTGATGGACACACTAGTGTATAAATGCTGCCGAGATGTAAAACCGAGGTCCAGATTCTCTGCAGTCAGAAACAGATTCCTGGTCATTTTCTCCACATCACTAAGCAGAGATATTCTCTGTTGTGGACAATCTTGGAAAGCGGGTGTGGAGAGAAGCCTCTATAAGCCATACTGATCAACACTCAGATAGCAAAATTATTCTGGCCCTCATCCCCCGTTTCATTTGGCCCACTTGCTACATGGACTGATGGCACTTGAGCGGACCGCTTTGGTTGCAAGATGTGGGCCGCATATCAGCCAAATGTAGGTAGCACTGCCATATTTCTGCCAGAAGTGGATTTTATCTGTTATGGTACATGTGGGCCAAAAGTCTATTTTTAATATAAGGGCCACATTTGGCTCACACACAGTGTCATGCCGACAGTGGGCCAGAAGTGCCTTTTCTCAGCCAGAAGTGGCCCACATCCATATGATATCTGGCAGTGAAACATGTCAATTTATGTAATGAATACAAAATATGGCAGTTTACCTTTAAAATTGCCCAAATTTTATGGTTTTAGCTGTAGGTTCATCCACGAACATTATATGCATGGTTGCTTAATAACTGTGTTAAAAAATGCCTGAGAAAGAGGACTGTTATGATAAAAATATTTTAACATGTTTTACTTATAGTTACACTTCCATCACTCAAACAAGTAAACACTCAAAGCTCTTAAATTTAGGACAGGCTTTAGAGAGTCTCCTCAAGCATCATCACTGCTCAGCATTCAACTGTGACAGCAGCCTGTCTGCACTAGAACTCATCACACATTAACTGTTAAGAGAGATGAGGAGAGAGTCCGGTTTTGAAGAAGAGGATTAGTGGGAAATGTAACGGACACAGAGGAAATGACCTGGGATCTTTTTCCGACTGGCTCTTCTCACCCTCTAACTAAAAAAATCAAAATGGCGGAGCTGAGTTCTCAATGTGTAGGTAGAGTTCATTTAAATGAGCCCCCTTATTACACAATAAAGGGAGACCACAGAGCATGTAGTCACTGGGAGATGCATCCATTTGCAGAGCCGGAGAGCCAACCGCAGGTTTAGACCAGCAGTTCTAGACCAGCAGTTCCAGGGCGCGCCATAGTTTTAGACGTGCGCCACCTCGCGGCGTGGAAGGTAACGGGAATGCTGTGGTTTTGAGTTGACGCTCTAAATGTTTAATATAAACATCAAAAGCGACTTTTTGTGCAGATTCTGCTTTGTGAAGATTACTGCTGTCTCTCTCATAAAAAGTCTTAATTGTAAATGTTTTATAACAACTGTTTTTAAGTCCAGTGTCTATCGCTTCACTGTTCAATCCATGTATTGTTACGAACTATTGTGAATAAACAGTGGTATAAATATTAACTTATTTTTTATATATTATATATTACATATATCTATTAACAACTGTTTTAGCCAAATCTATAACTTAAGTTTTAAAATGATAATGTACATCACATTTTGTATTTAAATGCAAGTAGTGTTATTGGATTATAGGCATATTTACTGTTAAAATATGCAAAAATGGTTTAATGACAAGATGCTTTTAGTCAGTAATGTATACATTTCCACAATAACTTTTATGTTTAGACTGATTTTCTATTTTTTTATACCTCTATTGGTATGCAACCATCAAATTGCAAATATCATACTTACCGTGATCCCCAAAGTGATTACAATTTACAGGGATTAAATAAGTGATTATCCCCAATTACAGTTAACAGTATACAATTTATTAGGACTAATCATTCTGTACTTTCTATTATTTAGTAGAACAATAGTACAGGTGTACTTTGTTTATATTAATCATTAATCACACTGGACAGGCATACTGTAATGACACTGACATACTAATAAACCATGAGCCCCATGTAAAATTTAATTCGATGTTCAACCTGAAGTTGACATCCATCCATTTATTTATTCACTACTTTCCCAAAATCATTGCCAGAAACATTATGTTCCTTAGATCTCTATTTGTATTTTTAGAATATGTTAATAATCAATGCAATATAAGAATAGACAGCAAACAAAACAATTAACACAGTGTTATTTTTATTAACTACATTTTACTGGCTTGGATGGCACATCAAACAATTCACATACCTAAATACACTAGAATTAATTTCAATTTCATAAAAAGTAGTAGTTATGAATAAGTAGTACAAAAGACTTGGTAGCCTGTGATTATATTTAAGTGTTTTATAATCAATCTTATTTTCATTTCATGTTTTTTATATACTGTATACAATTAAACCTGTGTTTACATTTTTCACATTCCTTAGTAAACACTGTCATGTCATCTCTACAGTCAAAAATAAGTGTATGAGCATTTCTGTGTCTTCAGCCAATGATAAAGCCCTAAGGGCCATCTGAAGATCTGCCAGCTCATACTGAAGGACATCTGGCTACTGGACACTTCCCTTGAGAAGGTGTTTGTTGTCCTGAATCCACTCTACAGCTTTCTGAACATACATCAGAAGTGGTTGCTGCGTAAGAAAAGAAGCAATAACTAATACATTTATATTTGCAACATTTGGCAATGCTCTTATCCAAAGTGATGTACAAAAGTGTTTTGTTTCCATTAAGAGAATGATCTCAGCTAGTACAGACAGGTTTCTATGAAGCCTGTTTTTATAAGTCATTATAAATGTGGTTATAACTCTTTATAACTTGGTCATAATGCTTTGTGAGCATACTTATAAACTCTAATAATGTATCATAAGCCTCATAAATATATTATATATAATTATATTGTATATAAAGTAGATTTGATGACATATAAACATGTTGTAACAATGTTATTTACGTTTATATTTTATATTTACAGCATTTTGCAGATTCTTATCCAGAATGATGTACAACAGTGCTTTGTTTCCATTAAGAGAATTATCTCAGCTAGTACAGACAGTTTAGAGTCCAAACTGCTCTTCAGTTCAGACACTGTTAGAACTAAACCATCACTAATACCTAGAAAGAAGGAAAGAGACACAATTATACACAATATAAGAGCTTTACAATACATTACAATAAGAGTTTAAACTAGTGCTCCACAAAGAGATGCTCTTCAGTCTGTGTGTGAAGACTGTGAGGGACTCTGCTGTTTGAACAGTCAGTGGGAGTTTGTTCCATCACTTCGGTGCCAGGACAGAGAAGAGTCTTGATACTAGTTTTCCACGTGTCTTGAAGGATGGCAGGTCAAACTGTACTGGAAGCTCTAAGGGTTTGAGATGCAACTCAAGACTTGACCATAGGGGTTGTCTTGCTAATTGCCTCTCCTTTATACCTGTTGTCTGTTCCATTTGCACAACAGCAGGTAAAATTGATTCACAGTCAGTGTTGCTTCCTAACTGGACAGGTTGGTTTCACAGAAGTATGGTTGACATATCTGACAAGGACAGGCACTCCTGAGAGATGAAACTTTGACTCCAAAGCTGAAGTAATGAATCGTTTTCAATAGTTTTATATTGTGTTGTTTAAGTGTTCCCTTTATTTTTTTGAGAATTGTACATTTGCCAATAACTGAAACATTAAACTAGCATGTAGAAAGTTTACCTTCATGATGGACAACCTATTAAAGAGACCAGAGACCAACCAGAGGTGTGTTGAGTTTGTCCGGGCATGCTGGTTTGAACATGCGTGGTGCTCAAAAAGGGTTTGCCAGGTTTGGCAAATACTTTTCTGTTCATGTGATTCTGAAACACAAAAGGTCAACATTAAATTCTTACAGTACTTTAAGTTGGCTACTCAACTCTCTCTGCCTTTACACTTCATTGATGTACCTGCTCTTTACACGTGTAACCTACATTCTTTACTAGTGATATGAAAATTGTGAACTAAATGTTCAAAAGTAATTACATGCCAAGTTGACAGATAGCTGAAGACAGCAAATTTAGCTAATCGCGTTTCTTAACTCAAAAGAGTTCATGGTGACATATGTGCTCCAGACCCTTTAAAATCTGTGTAAAGTTTCTTACAGCACTCTGCTGTCATTTATGTTACATTACTATTTTAGCCTTAAAATAGCCATATGCCCTCTTTATCACAATATTAAAAATATGAATTAACTGCTCAATTAATTTAACTGATTCAGTTTTGAATTTTGTATCAATATGCATGTTTTTGTCTGGGTTCTTATGGCTTAATTATGAAAAATTAGTCAAACAGCCTAGCTAGCTACTTAGCTAAGCAAACTAGCGAGCTTTCTAGAATATAATGCACTAAAACACTAGCGCTAGCTAGATTAATCCTTCATGGCAAAAACACGATAATACAAAAACAATCTTCTGAATTTACTAGGTATAATAGTCATTTGTTACTTACAGACATGTGTATTTTCCATACGCAACCGGCAATACAACAATCACCATCTGAATATTAGCTACTATTACCTTCCAAGCCGCTAGGTGGCGCACGTGTAAAACTACGGCACGCCCTGGAACTGCTGGTCTAGAACTGCTGGTCTAAAACTGCGGTTGGCTCTCCGGCTCTGCAAATGGATGATGTTTGGGGGGTTTTGTCATTGAAAAGCAGAGGATCTACACGTCATACCGCACACAGCCAGCAGGGGCTGGTCCATGTTTTATATAATGTACATGACTTTATACATTCATTCATCCCACAGTGTCATATTACAAAAATAGAATACTGTGGAAAAGTTTTAATCATTTTTAATGATTTAATTCAAAAGTAAACTGTTAAACTGTTTGATATTCATTACAGGTAAATTTACATTTTCAGCCTTCTGTTTGCTTGTTTTACAGTATTAGTTTTACTAAATCAAAAATGAATAAAAAATGTAAGCTGTCATTTTATATTCATTACTTGTAAAGTGACATTTCATGTGTTTTGTGTTGATGTTGATCAGCATAGCTCGCAGCTCATGAAAATATGAATCTCAAACTATTCGAATATTTAAGTAAAATAGTTTTTTAAACAGTATCAAGACAAAAAGGCTTGAATGAACTTTGTCAGATATTCTGTGTTGGAGCTGCACCCGTGTTTGCCTGGTTGCAAACATGACTGGTCAGAGGAGGAGGGCGGATGACAGACGTTTCCAGAGAAGTGCAGATGAACTGAACTAGTACTGGTGACTGAACGCGCCCAAACGGCAGTGAAGAGCCTCGGGCTGCTCACGATCCGGCGAGCGGGACGTGCTTTAAACACAGCGGAGCTGCTGGAGGTGGTGGGCGACGGAGCTGCTCATGTTTCCGGCAGGATGGACGGACACCTGATGACAAACTCCAACTTTTCTAGAGGAACTGACCGCGTGTTTTGCTTGTGGACACTCTTACAGGTCGTTGTCAGACGTTGGCAGTGTGTTTGTGAATAAGAGCAGCCGTTGTGTGCTGAAGAGCTCTGGAGAGGATGACAGGTGAGTAAACAAACTGACTAGCCTTAAACTAGCCTTACTACTGCTAATACACATAACATAAACACTGTCTAGTTTGTCAACCTAACATCTCAGTTTAGTATTTTAACTGCAGCACTGAAATATTCACAAACATTCATATTCAGTGTATTTTGTATATTTTGTGGTCTTTATAAGGTTTTCAGAAACTACTAGAATATTCAGACAAAACTTACAGCTTTGTGAGGAAATAATGTTACATTTTAACTTTGTGGACCCAAAACCTGTAAAAATATTTTTAAATCGAGCAGGTTTAATGTTGTGCTCAGCTTGTTTTTCCCTGTTTGGTTATTTGAATACCTCTGGTTCCTGTTGTATACACAGTTCTGTAAAAGTCTTATTTCCATCTGATTTGCATTGGAGGGAGAAGTTAGACTTCAGTAACTCTGACTGTACTGTCACTGTACTAACTGTCACTTTCACTGAGCTAACAATGACTCCATTACAGCCATTTAACCCGGTCTACTCAACAAAACAGGCTCAGTTAGTTTTCAGAAGAAGGAGAAAAGACTCTGCTTTAACAGGTTTTTAAACTTACATGTCTGGACAACTAATTCAAATGTGTCAATTAGCTTACGATCATGACATCTGATAACAAACCTATCAATTATTAGTGAGGTTATCACTTCTCGATCAGGCTCTTGACCTCCTGCCCACAATAAAATTGGCTTAACGTATCTGTCTCAAGACTGGCACTACACATCACTACAATACCAGTAGTCACTGCTGAGTTGAGAAGATTATATCACCTGAATAATGTCTGATTAACACCAGTCCAGAAACTGATCAGTGATCTGTGTGGTTGGGGGAGAATGGCTGTCTGTGTGTCTCAGCAGAAGTTGAGATTCATTAGCTCAGTGTTCAGCTGTCCAGGTGTAATGACCATGTGCCCACCAAAGCCTTTTTTTTTTATGCTGACAGGAGTGGAACCTGACAAGGTCTTCTGCTATTGTAGCCCATCCTCAAAATGCATTGAGATCCAATGTCACACTCAATTAATTACACACTGGCATGTTGGTTGCTATGTAGAACTCGTCTGAGTAGTCATTCCCGTCTGGTATCAGTGGCATGTGGGGCATCACTGTTAATATGCTGGGAGGCACTCATTGTACAAAAAGTCCATTCTTGTTACCCCTTCGCTACAGTGGCTGTAGAACATCGCATGTTATTAGCAGTTTCTGAAACGCTAACACCCTTCGCCTGGTACACTATTATCATACCCTTTTGGACGTCAGTCATATCACATCCTTTGCACATTATGAACATTTTGCACTCTGCTACAACTGAATGGGGTGCTCGCTTATTTATACATGAGCAAACCCTGTCACATGGCATTGGCAATGCCCTATGCTGAGTTCATTCCATACAAGGGATGGTCATAAAATTCTGATGTGGCTATGTAACACTGCTGATTTTTTCATATTTTGTAGAATCCCAATGATTACACTAGAAGTTTCAATATACAACTAACAAATCTGATCAATACAATTTAGAAATGACATAATGACTAAGACAAAAGCTGCAGTTTTTTCTACCATGAGCAAAAATTAATTTTTATCATAACAGTTAACATATTTATAATTACATCCATAGCTGGACTGTTAAATAATTTTGTGTTTAATTCTGTTTTTTCTCTATTCAGCTTTTCTGCTTTCTTCATCGACCCCATGGGCAAATATCTCCAATGACTTTCAGACATCTCCAGCCAACAGGACTTGTGATAACTGCAGTAATTTTAAATACTTGGCATATACTGTCACATACAGCATAGTGTTTCCTGTTGGATTGGTCAGTAACTCAGTTGCTCTGATCGTTTTCCTGCGTTACACCCCCAAGAAATCTGCCAACACTGTGTTTATGACCAACCTTGCCATAAGTGATGTTTGTTTTACGTTAACATTGCCCTTTCGTCTAATCTACTACTTCAGGGAATGTCACTGGGACTTTCCGGATTGGCTATGTCGCTGGTGTGTGTACTTTTTCTATGTGAACCTCTACACCAGTGTGCTTTTTCTCATGGGTCTGAGCATACTACGCTACCTAGCTGTGGTACACCCAATCCGTAACAAGACCCTTATAACGGTGCGCCGGGCCAGTCTGGCTTGCTTTGGCATTTGGATATTCGTAGCAATCATGTCTATTCCTTTCCTCATGTCAGGCACTCTGAAAGATGGTGGGAAGATACGCTGCTTCGACCCTGGAAACAAACGCAACTGGACCCGTATTTTACATCTTAACTATTTGGCATTGGTCTTAGGGTTCTTAATTCCTTTTTTCACCATTCTGATCTGCTATGGATGCATAATCTACAAGCTGTTTGCAGGTCGGAAGGTTCACAATCAAAAGCGGGGCCTTCGTTTGCGCTCTGTGTATTTGATCGCTGTGATCCTGACCACCTTCCTGCTTTGCTTCCTACCATACCATGTGGTTCGCACAGTCCACCTACATTTCATGGTGTCAAATACTCCAAAGGGTTGCTGGTTGGAGGATTATCTCCTGAGGATTCCTGTTCTGACCCTGTGTGTGGCTGCGTCCAACAGCTGCCTGAACCCCCTCCTGTACTACTTCGCTGGTGAGAGCTTCCGGACGTCCATTCGCAGGGCTTCACGCCGGGGAACATTCAGCTCTTCAAATGAAAACAGTTTTCGCTGGTCATTCCAGTGGAAGAACCATTCAAGTAGACGAGCAAGGTGCCAGACATCTCCAAACAGTCTCCTGAGACCAGAAGAAAAGCTGGATGCTAAGTGAAGAGCAACAGGCAGTGGAAGCTACATATTTCTTCAGAACCCCAACAAAGAGTTATGTTGGCTTTCAAATGTGTTGAAAATAGTTATCAAAGAGTAAATGGACTCATAAATAGTATTCTAAGATAGCTTATAGCCCTGTCTCATCTTTAAAACAACATTTTGAATGCTTTGCCAGAACTCGACTGAAGCTGGTACTTGAAGTAAATCTCAATGGTCCAGACTCTTATTCATCAGATGTTGGATTGTAAATTATTTAATAACATGTCTTCATAGCAGTGACACTAAAGAAACAACGCTGTTTTCACAGCCTGACTTTAGCAATTTATGATGTCATAAATGCTATGTGTTATATTTCAGCAGTCTTTAATGAGTGCGAGAAAAGATATTTGGTAAACTGTACAAATAAAAATGAGGTGAGGAATGTTGACAAGACATTGTTCTTTTATCTAGCAGTTTCTTGTATTGAAATAACACTACAATATTTACTGTAAGTGCTGTGCTATGTACTCTGCATATACTTTTAAACAACATATATTTATATATAACATGAAAATAAGTTGTACTGTTAAGTTCTACATGTGCCAAAGGGCTCAGTTTCACAGTGGAGACCATAAAAAATGACTTAATTTTTTTTCGTAATATTATGAACTAGTCACATTATGTAACCTATGTTAGTATCCTTCCTCCTTCCCTGTTAAGGCTGTAAACCTTTTAGCATAACCAATAGAATCCACTTAATTAAATTAATTGAAACACTACAGATTGAGACTGTTTTACACAAAAAAAAATACTCTTCACTGGACTAAAATGTTTTACATTTTTGTTTCTGCATCAAAATGTAGCAGCTGGTTTGAGAGGGAACTGCCAAGACAGAGTCTGGAATTCAGCCCTGCTACAGAGGAAACTAAAATTAGTAGCTATTTGTCATTACAAGGAACTTATGCTTCCATTGATGACATGTTTCTCTGGAATCCTATCCACCTTCTCCTAGTGCACTTACAAAGCAGAGTGTAGGCTGAAATACTTAATTCTGTGATAATAATCCTTATTAAACAATTTCAAAGAAAATGTGAGCACAGTCAATATTAATTTAGTCCAGGAAATGTCTCCTCTTAAATCTGTTATTGCTGTAAGAATATACACTGCTCAAAAAAATAAAGGGAACACTTAAACAACACAATGTAACTCCAAGTCAACCAAACTTCTGTGAAACCAACCCGTCCAGTTAGGAAGCAACACTGATTGTGAATCAATTTTACCTGCTGTTGTGCAAATGGAACAGACAACAGGTAGAAAGGAGAAGCAATTAGCAAGACAACCCCTATACAGGAGTGGTTCTGCAGGTGGTGACCACAGACCTTTTCTCTGTTCTCATCCTTTCTGGCTGATGTTTTGGTCACCAAATCCAGACCTCCAAGGGGTAATCATTTTGATTTACATTGATCATTTTTGTTATTGTTCTCAATGCATTCCACTATGCAATAAATAAAGATTTTCAAATGGAATATTTTATTCATTGAGATCTAGGGTGTGTTATTTTAGTGTTCCCTTTATTTTTTGAGCAGTGTACATCATTCTACTGTGTGAAGTTTCTCTTTTCACACATTATTATTTATACATAGTCCAAAAAAAAAAACCTTTGAAAGTCCAAAATATGCTACGGGAACGTCAAACAAAATATGCCATGGGTGAAGTTTCCATGTTCTCTGTGTGTCTGTACTGGTTTTCTAAAGAGTCTCTGGTTTTCAAAAAATATAGAGGTCAGGTGAACTGGGTACTCTAAGTGTGTGCTTGTGTGCCCAGTGATTAATTGGCACCTTGTCCTGGCTATGGTTAAAATAGTGCAATGTTCCTCCCAGTGTCCAGGGTAAAAGAACTGTGACCCTGACCAGGATTAAGCAGTTAAGATGGTTGTATGTATGTATGTTTTCATTTGAACCCTGGCAGCATCTGTAGGTCATACCAATATTTGGAACAAAACTAAAATACAGTGAATAAATCTGGAATGGTATTACAATCATATGTTTTACTAGCTATGCTGTAGATTATTAGACAACAGTAAGCCGCATCTACGCACTTTGTTTACACTGTTGCATTCAGTCTGTCAGCTTGTCACTTTCATGATAACATGGTTTTGTCTAATGGGTAAGTGTTGACAGTTGTTTTAACAAACATACATAGCCTAAATACATTTGTAAACATTCACAGTTCAAAAAACAGCTGCTGCGTAAACTGAGTGAAGTCTTTTTTAGTCACTCTTCCATTTTTCAATAAAAGACTGGTTAGTGAACCTCTGTGTTGTCTAAGTGGGCAGGCTAATGGGTTAAGAGTAAACAATTCAAGAGAGACCATGCTTTTTATTTTTGGTATAATGCTGCATAACTTTAATGATACATTTAGACTTTAAAATTCAAATTTCTAGTTTTGTATATACATTTGTAAAGTTTTGCACATACCCACACAAAACCAAGAACCTACACTGATGTCAAAACAGGAAATTTATGAAAGGTCACTAGAAACAAGCCACATTTGTGTACAGTGCTGTGTTATCATTAGTCATCTAACTTCTGAATACAACAGTGGCACACGAGTTGTGAACTACACATTTACATAATTATATATTGAGGTGATTCAAATGAACTGCCCGCTTGGATTTGTTCTGAATACAAATAAAAGATAGAAGAAAAATATTGCAGTCTAGTAAACCATATTTACATAACCAGTCAAAAGTTGTTCTTTTTTCCCTACATTGTAAATGAATACTGAAGTCATCCAGACTATGAAGGAACACATAAGGAATCATGTAGCAAACTTAAGCATGTTAAACAAACCAAAACATGTTTTAAATTTTAGATTCTTCAAAGTAGACACAAAACTGAGGGTCTCAAACACATTAAGAGGCAAGAAATGTCATGAACTCTTGACAAGACACAGCTGTTAACTGAAAGCCATTCCAGGTGACTACCTCATAAAGCTGAGTAAGAAAATGCCAAGAAAGCTGCCATCTAAGCAAGAGGTGCCTACTTTAAAGAATGTAAAATATAAAACATTCTGATTTAACACTGTTTTACTAAATAATTTCAGATGCATTTCTTCAGAGTTTGGATGACTTAAGTATTACTCTACAATGCAGAGCATTTGTAAACAATGAAATACCGCTGAATGTCAAGAAACTGTTCCAAACTTTTGACAGTTATTGTAAGTTTAGGTCTAACAAATATACTCAGTAAAATTGTAAATTAATTTTAGTCTTGGTTTAGACTTCATCTTATTCTGGGAAACTGGTCTAAAGTGGGTTCACATTTTAAAAGATTTTACAAGTTTCTGTCACTATCCATATGACAGAGAATAACACTCATCAGTGACCAGCATTTCTGAATAGTCTTGCTTTGTGGTCTGTAACACACTGGTCATTCCATATTTTTCAGAAAATAATTCTGCTGTCAGCTTCAGGGTATATAACTGAGTAACTTTTTAAAGAGTGCATTGTGCTTTAGACTGATTTCAGTCAGTTCACTCACCTTATACAACCAAACAGACCATCTGACTGTCCAAAATGTGTGAATAAGCAAACAAGACGGTGAACATTCATGAGGCTCCATCAGGCATTCACTTCCTTAAAGAATATTCACATGAAGCAGGAAGTGTACTCTCCATTTTTGGACATTGGAGGTTTTGAGGGGAAACAAGTTGTTATACACTGGTGCTTAAAAAAAAAAAAAAAAAAAAAAAAAAAAAAAAAAAAAAAAAAAAAAAAGTAATTGCTATTTAGGGAACACTGGAACACTTTGGTTTGTGTTTCATTAGAAGACCTTTAAGATCCGTCCTTGTATTTGCACTGATCTTTAGAACCAGTTTCCTCAAATATTTTTGGACTTCAGTAACCAAATAATCAGGCAGTTGTTAGTGTTCTACAGTAGAAACGGAAGTTTACTGTAATACATAGGCTTTGAATGTTCTCCTGTGTCACTTGTCAGAAGTAAATCTCAGCATGTTTCATTGGTTTCCTCAGCTGATCCTGATAAACATCTAACACTGTTGCTAAATGCTAACTGAAGATTTCTGCCAAAACATCAAAACAGAGAGACATCTCAAACTTCTTTTTATTACATCTTAAATAACAGTACATTTTAATATAGTATCTATCTTGCATCCAGCTTTCTGTGGTACACTGACAGACCCAAATTAAATACAAAAAGGTGAGGAGTGCCGAGCTCTACAATTATTAATGATGAGAAAATAAGGGGGAAATCCATTTTAATTGAACTGCAATTAATCTTTACTGGTGGCAGCACACACAAATACATCACAATTATTGTACATTATCGCAGAGAGAGGAAGAAAAATAACATTAAAAAAATGTCACAACTATTAAAGAAAGTGCATCTGTTTACAGTGGGGAAAATAGAACAATCTGTCATTTCAGATGCTATTTTCTAGACATATTTAATTCAAGGAAGCCAGAACAGAAGTTTGTTTGGACAAATACCTCTGTTCCATTTGAAGATCAACAAAAAGAAGTATTAAACTGCTGTTGAACAGATGTCTTGGTAATCATTTGTCTTTCACCAGGAATCATTACAGGAGCTCATAATGAGGAGGGGCAGAGGAAGTCTGCAGTAAATATGTAGTCCTTTCTCTTTCAGCTTCTCACTTGGGTGCATAGCTTTGCCAGTAAAAGTAAACGATGTATACACAGCGTGGCAAAAAACAACTGGAATTAAGCTTCAAAGGATCTGACCAATTTCACCATCCTAGCAGAAAAGACCAGTGGGTCCTTAAAAAAGAAAAAAAGAAAGGAAAAACAAGTAAAAAGTGTAAAAAAAAAAAAAAAAA